>ML367802.1:0-153333 GCA_005239505.1 Nicotiana paniculata
TTGCACAATTTAAAAGGTGTAATCAACGTTGACTAAGAGTTAATGGCTTTAAGAAAGTAACCTGCATATGCGATATTTACATGCATTTGTGGGGCAGTTAGTAGAAATATTTATTTGTAGTTCATAAATTGTACTCTCTCTCTCTCTCTTTCAATTTAGATATAGTAGTTTGATTCGATACGGAGTTTAAAAGAAAAGAGGAAGATTTTTGAAATTTGTGGTCTTATAAAATTAATGGGTAAAAGTTTTGTAGACCATGACATTTTTGTGATAATAAAGGTTTCTCATTAAGGGTGAACAAAATAAAAAGTTTGAAATTAAATTATTTCTTATTATAAAAATATGTCATTCTTTTTTAAAGAGGCTAATAAGAAAATGTGTTATCTAAACGGAGGGAGTAATGCATCTTGCTTGAGCCAAGTCCAAGGATGTTGATCAAACGTGATAATCTCTTTCTTGGCTTTCAATTCAAAGTTCTATCAATAAAGTGGCATTTTGATTAAAAGTATAAAATGAGCAGGCTGAGTTAGATTTGAGCGCAATAAAAAATGTAAAATGTATCAATCTCATAATATAAGCTTTAACACTTAATTGCAATAAAAAAAACACTTAATTGCATATATTGAATAAAACTATATATATATATATATATATATTAACAAAGGCCAACCCTTTATAAGCATTCCAATAGACGTTTTTGACAACTCTTTCGAAGCGTTGCATAAAGTTAGTGTGGCCTTAGGCCAAATTTATTGTAGTGATAGAAGCACAAATTATCTTGAAAAGAAGACTGGACCCTAACAGCTTGTTTCGAAGGTTATTACATATCATTTTATAATGTATCGTATTGTATTATATTGTACTATATCATTTGATAAATATAATGTTTGGATAGACTGTATCGTTTTCCATCGTTTCGATAACACGGACCAGTCATATAAAAAATAAACTTGCAATATTATAAAGAAAAATTATGGTACGAGATAGAATTATTATATAAACAGAAAGGGTAAATGATAAAATAAGATTATTTATTAATAATAAAGAGAAAGATGAGAGAAAAATCCAAGATAACGATGCGAACACTCTAAATCGATCATTACATAAAGTGACACTTTTCGTCGTTACGTAACGACGGATTTAAAGATACGAATTTCAAGTGTATATTTGTTTGCTGGGCTCGACCTGCACTGGAGGGTTCTCTGGACTCTCGGCTCGGTTTGGGCCACTAGGAACCAAACGGTACGAAGACCCGGGCCATCGTTGAACATCATTTAACTTTCTTGAAATCTTGTGTGCTGCTAAAAAAGGTTGTAAAATTTTTTCACCTTTTGCTGTTAAACTTTCATGGGGTTGAATAGCTTGAACCATTTTCTCAGTAATGTAGGAAGGAACAAAGCAATAAGAACAAAGAAGAAGTGAAAAGGATTCATTTTTTTATAGTTTGCCTTAACTTTAATTTTTTTGGGGCTTCTTTTTTTGTTGATGAATGGTCCTTATATAATTATATAAAGATGGTGAATTTTTTCTTGTGAATTAAGGTATGGTAAATACGTTAATTTAGATGGTATGGAAATTTTTGAAGATTTGGTGCCAGTGATTATACAGTTGTAATGTAGGAATTGATTTACTATATATTCATAGATTTTACTTACGGATTTATCATGGAGATTTGTAAATACTGCATTTACAAAATTTGATATTGTTAATGTTCATCAGTCTTTTTGGAAGTTAATTAAGTTACTATTAAATATTTCCTAATTTGTGTAGAGAGTTCCTATCATTCTATTGTAGATAAGTCATATCATAACAATAAGCTTATTCTTTCATCTTCAGTTGTAAATAGTTCAAGTGCAGATATTAATAAGCAATCTATTTGAGTGAATTCATCATCTAATTCTCCTATTGTAACTTCTCATCTGTGTGTTGGAGACAGTGTAGATGTTCTGTGGCATAATAGACTTGGGAATTTGCCCTTTGTAAAAATGAAAAACATCTCATCTATCCCTGTGACCTTCTCTTCTAAACAACATTTTAACTGCACCATCTGCCCAATGGCCAGACAAGAAAGGCTACCATTTCCTCAGAAAATCAACACAACCAGTAAGGTTCTTGAACTCAAATCAAATTCTAACTCCCTCAATGCATTGTTTTCCATGAACCATCATGTTGCCTCTGATCTATTAACTCCTAATAGTCAAGTTGTTGTGAGAAATGTTTGTCATGATAGGGAACCATCATCATATGAGGAAGTAGCTATTGATCCTACATGACAAGCTGCAATGACACAGGAGTTTGAGGCTCTTTATTCCAACCACACTTGGGACCTAGTAGCCCTACCACCAGGGAAGCAAGCAATAGGATGCAAGTGGGTTTACAAAGTGAAGTACAAAGTTGATGGTAGTATACAAAGGTTCAAGACCAGATTGGTTGTGAAGGGTTACACTCAACATGCAGAAATTGACTACACAGAGACATTCTCCCCAATAGTGAAGATGACAACAATAAGAGTATTAATAAACACAACATTAAAGAAGGGCTGGTGTATATCCCAGTTAGATGTTAACAATGTTTTTCTTCATGGAGACCTCAATGAAGAAGTATATATGCAGACCCCACCTGGACTTGTTATGGATAGACCTGGACTGGTTTGCAAACTCAACAAGTCCCTCTATGGTTTAAAGCAGGCCAGTAGGCAATGGAATGCAAAGTTGACTGAGGCTTTATGCACAAAAGGATACACATATTCCATGAATGATTATTCATTCTTCTATAAGATAAATGGAGAGTCCTTGGTATATGTTGCAGTATATGTAGATGATGTGCTACTCACTCGAACTAATCAGGAAGAAATCATACAATTCAAGGACTTCTTACATGAACAATCTAAGATCAAAGATCTGGGACAACTTAATTTATTTTCTAGGGCTGAAGGTGATGTACAAAGATGATGGTGTAATAGTCTCTCAAAGGAAGTTTGTGTTGGACATGTTGAAGGAGTATAGCTGCCTAGATTATAAGCCTTGTTCTTCACCCTTAGATCTCACAGTAAAGCTAAAAGCCAACGAAGGTATCATTCTGCAGGATCCTACATACAACAGAATACTAGTAGGGAAGCTAAACTTTCTAACTAACACTAGGCTGGACATTGCATATAGTGTTCAACACTTGAGTCAGTTCATGCAAGAGCCTAGAGAGCCTCATTTGAAGGCAACTTTTCATCTACTTAGATACTTGAAGAGTAATCCCACATTGTAAATTTTTATGTCCAAGGATACAGATTACACAGTTAAAGCATATTGTGATTCTGATTGGGCAAGTTGTCCAGATTCCAGGAGGTCTATTACATGTTATTTGGAACTTTTAGGAAATAGTCCTGTCAGTTCGAAGTCCAAGAAGCAGGAAACTATATCATTATCTTCTACAGAAGCAGAGTACAGGGCTTTGAGAAAAGTAGTAGGGGAACTGGTATGGTTGAGCAGACTGTTTGAGAACTAGATGTTCCCTTTTCAATGCCTATATCAGTGTTCTGTGACAGTCAATATGCACTTCACATTGCGAAGAATCCAATCTTTCACGAGAGAACAAAACACATAGAAGTGGATTGTCACTTTGTACTTGATCAACTACGAGTAGGATTAGTTTCACTCCACCACATTGGAACAAATAATCAGCTACAGATATTTTGACTAAAGCCTTAACTGGAATCAAACACAGTACCACACTGGGCAAGTTGGCTGTGTTTGCAACGTTTCCAACTTGATGGGGGTGTTGAGATTAATTACTCTATTAGTCTATGTAATTAGCCTAGTGTTGTTAGCTCACACTAATCAGTTAGTTAGTTAGGTTAGTGGTTAAGCATAGTTAGTTGACAACTGTCATTTGCTGTAGTTAGCATCTCCTTTCTCTCTTCCATAATGTTCACTTGGATGCATTTCCCTCCTTTTTGTTCGAACATAATCGAGCTCACAACATGGAGCTTCCGCCATTGATGCAATTTCACTCGAAGCTAAGTTGAAGTTGAGGTCACTGTTCCAATGCTGGAATTTGATACAAACGTGATAATTCTTTTTTTTAATTGCATAGATGAATAGAACTATATATATATATATGTAGCAATTAACAAAGGCCACCCCTTTATAAGCATTCCAATAGATGTTTTTGACAATGCTTTCCTAGCGTTGCCTAAAGTTAGTGTGGCCTTAGGCCAATTTTGTTGTAGTGATAGAAGCACAAATTATCTCGAAAAGAAGACTGGACCCTAACAACTTGTTTCGATGGTTGTTACATATCGTTTTGTAATATATCGTATTATGTTATGTCGTACTGTATCATTTGATAAATATAATGTTTGGATAGACTGGATCGTTTTCCATCGTGTCAATAACACGCACCGGCCATATGAAGAATAAAATTGTAATATTATAAAGAAAAATCATGGTACAAGGTAAAATTATTATATAAACAGACAGGGTAAATGATAAAATAAGATTATTTATTAATAATAAAGGGAAAGATGAGAGAAAAATCCAAGATAACGATGCGACCAACTCAAATCGATCGTCGTGACACTTTTAATGATACTAATTTCAAGTGTATATTTGTTTGCGAGGCTCGACCTGCGCTGGAGGGTTCTCTGGACTCTCGGCTCAGTTCGAGCCACTAGGAACCAAACGGTACGAAGACCCGGGCCATCGTTGAACATCATTTAACTTTCTTGAAATCTTGTGTGCTGCTAAAAAAGGTTGTAAGATTTTTTCACCTTTTGCAGTTAAACTTTCAAGTAGTTGATTACTTTGAACCATTTTCTCAGTACTAGGAAGGAGCAAAGCAATAAGAACAAAGAAGAAGAGAAAAAGATTCATTTTTTTAGAGTTTGCCTTAACTTTAATTCTTTTGGGGCTTCTTTTTTTGTTGATGAATGGTCCTTAAATAATTATATAAAGATGGTGAATTTTTTCTTGTGAATTAAGGTATGGTAAATGCGTTAATTTAGATGGTATGGAAATTTTTGAAGATTTGGTGTCAGTGATTATAAAGTTATAATGTAGGAATTAATTTACTATATATTCATAGATTTTACTTACGGATTTATCATGGAGATTTGTAAATACTGCATTTACAAAATTTGATATTATTAATGTTCATCAGTCTTTTTGGAAGTTAATTAAGTTATTAAATACTTCCTAATTTGTGTAGAGAGTTCCTATCTTGCATCATATAAATATTCTCTTTTTTCCCTTTCACAAAGAATATTAAAAGAGGGCAGGGGACTCAAATACTGAATATAAGATAACACTTACAGGAAATGTCGATTGATTTTGAAACATAAAAGAAATTCATGAAAGAATTTCCTTATTTATACTTAGAACGAATCTAAAATTACAATTTGGAATAAGATTGCACACAATTAGTATTATAGATTAAAAAAATAGAAAAGGAATTAAAATATTATAATGAAAAAAATATATATAGAGGGGAGATTGACAATTGAGAAGGGCAAAATAGAAGAGAAAAAAAAAAGTCTAAAATTGGTGGGTAATATTAGTTCTCAAGGCAAAGTTAAGGGGGGAAATGGAGTTGCAGAAAAGAATGGAAAAAAAGATTTAGTTAGAAAAATGAAAAGGGTAATAACCCAAAGGCAAAATACATAAGTTACCCTTGAATTATGACCCAAATCCATTTTACACACTTACTCGAAATGAATATTACTTTACACATTCAATCTTTCCAACGTGTATCTAAGACACACTATTTTGCTCACGTGGACAGTGCGTGTTTGTCCAAACGAATGAGTCGCGTGAACACAAGAATTTTGTGTCAGATGTCAATTTTTTTTAGTGTTTTAATATTTTAAATTGAGTCATCTTCTTTCTTTTTTAAAATTCTAGCATGGCTACTCCTTGAGCTCCACCACTCGATCTCCTTCTTCTCTCAAATAAACATACCACGATTTCTCATATCTCTTCTCGTCGATTTATGTTTAATTTTTTTCCATAACTTTTGTTAAGATATTTAGATTAGATTCAGCAGTTAAAGCTTTTTGTAACTTCGCCAAAAGCTTGCCTCAACCTTTTGCATAGAATTATTATTTTTTTTTTTTTTTGCAGAGAAGCTTAACTTGAGCTTTACCATGGCGAAGTCGAAATCGGAAGCAAGAATTTTTCGAATTTTTTTCCAACCATTAAAGCTTGATTCAATTTCAAAAGGAAAAGATGGGGTTTTGGGTGTGTTTTCTGATGATTTTTGTTAATTAATGGTGGCTCTGTTATTAAGTAAAAGATGAAGGAAGAGGCTATGGTGTTTGATGGTGAAGAGAGGAGGAAGACAACCATGGTAGTTTAGATGGTGAAGATGAGAGGCATAATTGTAATTTTAATTATTTTATTTTTAAATGACACGTGTCACCGTTTGATTGGTGCATGATATTGCACATATTCTGAAAAATGGTTAAGAAAAAAGTAGTGTGTCTTAGATACACTTTGGAAAGATTGTTGTGTAAAGTAGTATTCGTTCCCAGAAAATGTGTAACAGGGATTTTGGGCCATAGGTCAGGTGTCAACTTATGTGTTTTCCCTAATCCAAACCTAAACAATATTGAAACCATAGTCTATTATAGTTGGGAGAAATATAATAATAACCAGATTTACAAGCGGTCATTCCAAAATAGCCACACTTTCAAAAGCAATCAAAATTTTAGCCAATTTTCATGTAAAGATAAATCTGAACGAAAACACTGTTCAAAATACGGAAAATACTTCAGTATATTATACTGGAGTTGCAGTATAAGTATACTGAAGTTGCATAATATAATGAAGTTCCAGCATAAGTACACTAGAACTCCAGCATAATATACTAGGGTTCTAGCAAAGTATACCGGTCTAGTATAATATGCTGTAAGTTCATATACGGTGTTCAAATCTCCAGCATATTATGCTGGAACTTTCTGCATGTTGGAGTTCCAGCATAATATGCTAGAAATTCACACACAGGTGCACTGAACATACCGGAACTTTCTCTCGAAATTGGCATTCACATAAGAAAAAACCCGAATCATTAATAAAGAAACAGGACAATTCCTTTAAACACGAGACAACGGGAAATGAATGGTTGGAGACAGGGAACTGTCCTATTGCCAAATTTTATAGAGCTGTGAGGAGTGTCCTCCCATTTGTGGCAACAGCTTTTCTACTGCCTCCTGGAGTGAAGCTTAAATGTCCGTTGGCAATTGGTGCAGTCAGGGCAGCCATTGCCCGGACTGATTTTGTTAAGACATTGCGGCCACAACCACTGGCTTCAAATATGATTGTTATTGGAGCCTTGGGCGTGGCCGCTAATATTCCACTAGGAATATGGAGAGAGCACACTGAAAATTTTTCACTATCATGGTTTACAGCAGTTCATGCCGCTGTTCCCTTTATTGCCATGCTGAGAAAGTCGGTTTTGATGCCTAAAACAGCTATGGCATTAACTATTGCTGCTTCTATCTTGGGGCAGGACATTGGCTCAAGAGCATAGCAACTTCGAATTGAAGCAAAAGCTGAGAGTCGTAAATTGGTGGCGCAGAATTGCTAATATGGTATTATTATAGGTCTCAACTTAATCCATGGTTTAAATCTTATGAGTTTAATTTTTATGGTTTTTGCATGAAATCCATTATATTTTTAAAGTTACGATTCATATATATTATTTTTGAAATTTTAATAAATTTTTACGTCGCGTCAATTCAGTTGAACTCGTCTATATCCGAGACAGAGCCACAATAGTAGTAACGGATTCGGCAGTATTATTGTTGTACTGGTAATTAAACAGTTGAGCTATAGTACTGAAAATAAGAGATCAAGAGACATAAAGTAATGAAGGCACACATAGGTTCTGATCATGAAAAAGGAATTCCTGAAGTGAGAGATTGTATTTTTTCACAATTGGAGTGGACAATTTACGGAGAGAGATATATTCAAACGTTGCGCCAATTTTTACCCTATGAAGAACAATTTTGTTTATATTGACGCGGTCATTTATTGTGTTAATTTATACTCATATGGACGGGAAATAGCTGCACTCAAAATGTTCTAGATGAAAATTTTAGAAAAATATTGGGCCCTGACGAGGTACTAAGATGCATTACAGTATGTATCTTCAACAAGAATAATAGAAAAAGAGGGATAAGTTGCACTTCTAGATCGTAGTAATTTCCGAGACGATGATAATATTCTTATAAATGTGTATACAGTTGAAATCGAGGCCACCAATTTTACCATTTGATCGAGACCAGAATGTTGTATCGAATGTCGGTTTCGGCTAAATTACGAAGCTGAGGTATCGAGTTCGAGATTGAAGTCTCTTTCGAGATCGAGGTTGGTAACAATCGAAGCTAAGAGAGACAGACACCGAATGATATTGGAGATGGCCTAATAACAGAAGATCGAGATATCCATGACTGGTCGAGGATCACGGCGTAAATCTTGGAACGGATCAAATCAGAAGCGGTTAATTAGCTAATTATGTGATTTCTTTCTGTAATTAGAGTTATGCCATAAGTAGAAATCATCTACTATATTCTAATCATTTGTAAGAATCATTATTCACAGATATCGAAGCAATATAATTCATTCTTTCTCGCTTACATTATTATTCATCAGCTTGCTCTATTTTCTAACTGTTCTAGCACCTACCAGTTCGATGATACTTTGACTCGAGGACTGAGCTCTGTTTGAACAATTGGTTTGCTTTACTTATAATTTACTTATGTCGTTGGTCTTCCTATTTATCAATCGGTATTGAGTGAGTCACATACCCTTAAAATCACAATATAAGTTTAATTGTTATCCAAATTTCAGGGTAAAAAGTTTGGCGCCCACCGTGGGGCTAAGGATAATAGTGATTGCTTAATATCGATTCCGATAACACACACTAGTTTAAGCTTTTTCTTGTAAGTGCTTTTATTTTCAGGATTAATACATGTCAAACTCACAAACAGCACCCACACATGGTGTCAACGACCTCGGATTTCACGAGGAAAACGACAATGTAGATGACCAAGGGATCGAGGTGCCTTAGGCTGATCTCGAGGGAGAACCAATCGCCAATCCAGTCGATGTCAGTTTGAATATCGCCTTAAATTCAAATTTAGGCCTAGATCCCGAAGGAAGCGTACGCAGAGAAGGCCGATCTAGTGGTCGGGGTACACAGGGCGGAGGAGATGAAGGAGTTAGTCTCCAATTAATATTAGAGATGTTACAGGCTCAACAAGCCGCTATTGCACAATTACAAAATCAGCATCAAGCGCCGAGTGAGGTCGAACCAGAAATCGCATGCCAGACCGAACCAATGTCAGAAAGGTCAAATTTCAGTGAATCGGGGACTGACCCCGCCGTAATAAAGATGCTCGAGGAACTCACTAAACGAATTAAATCGGGAAAAAAGAAAATTGAGGCAAATGATAAGAAAGTAGAGACATACAATTCGCGGGTTGACCAAATATCGGGGGCACTGCCGATTTTAAAAGGTAGGGACTCAAAGAAGTTTGTGCAGAAGCCGTTCCCCCCCAAGTGCGGCTCCGCAGCCCATTTCAAAGAAATTCCGCATGCCGAAAATCCTTAAGTACAATGGGACCACCGATCCCAATGAGAATGTCACCTCCTATACATGCGCCGTAAAAGGAACTGATTTGGAAGATGATGAGTTCGAATCTGTTCTACTGAAGAAATTTGGAGAAGCTATATCAAAGGGAGCAATAATCTGGTATCACAATCTACCACCGAATTCTATCGACTCATTCGCCATGGTTGCAGATTCTTTTGTAAAGGCACATGTCGGGGCAATAAAGGTTGCGACGAGGAAATCAGACATTTTCAAAGTGAAACAAAAGGATAACGAAATGTTAAGGGAGTTCATACCTTAGTTCCAGATGGAACGCGTGGAATTAACACCGATCAGATGATTGGGTTGCTCAAGCCTTTACTCAGGGGTTGAACGAATGGAGTTCAGTGGAATCACGTCAACTGAAGCATAATTTAATTGAATATCCGACAGTAACCTGAGTCGGTGGACATAATCGGTACCAGTCAAAGATCAGGGTCGAGGATGATCAATTGGGAAGCCCTTCAAATTTCGCATATCCGAAGAGGCCTGTATCAGCCGTACAACGCAGATCGTAGAAACAACGGCCCAGGATGCAATCCCATCCGGAATGATCGAATGAGCGATTGAGATAGAGTTCTCGAGGACTCATGAGCAAAAGTGGTTTCGAGAAGCATGCTATATCCCGCAGAGGCACCACGATTGTCGGAGTACAACTTCAACATCGACGCTTCAGGTATTGTGTCCACCATTGGGAGAATCAAAGATACTAGATGGCCCTGTGAACACCCAATTTTTGCCCTACAAGGAAATTACTCCTAAAATGATCAAAAATAGTTTTAATAAATTTTAGGAACTTTTCTTTATTTAGTTTCATTCCATGCATGTGTAATAATTCTAAAATCATAAAATAAAATAAAAATCATAGAAAAATGTTCGAATCTTGATTTAATTAGCATGTTAGATTTTAAACTTCATTTTTAGGATTTAGTTACATTATCAAATACATCTTCTAAAAATCAAAATTGCATTCGTAGGTTAATTAATCGATTAGTTGCACTAGTCCATAACTAGATAAAATAAATACATAGGCTGGCCAAAATATAGATTTAAATTAAATTTGAGTCTAAAGTGGCTAATTCTACAAAAAGCATAAAAGAAGAGAAGGCTGTTAAGGCTAAATTCGCACTGGGCCAATTTTCATGGCCCAATTCCCTCAAACCCACTGAAAACCCGCATGCCTACCAGACCTGACCCGCCTGCCCAACCCGCCTCCCTCACCTATTAAAACAAACAAGACCCTCCCCCAAAAAAACCCTAGCTGGGAGCGCCGTGACCCCCCTTTCTTCCTCCTCATTCTCACCCAAAAACAGACCTGATTAAGCATGAGAGACCCCCTATGAGCTGCGCCGTTTCCCCCTCTGCTTCTTCCTCACTTCTCATCCCTAATACACAGATCAGTCCTCCCCACCTCTAGAGAAATATACACGCCTCTTTTATCTCTCTCTTGACATCAGGCTATTTCTTCAAAACCCAAAATGAATTTCATCCTAGAGACGTCTATCTCTTCAAGGATCTAGCAGCCGCGCCTCACTCCTCCATCAACTCCGACAGACCCTTCTTCTACACCCATTAGCCGACGTCTTCCTCCCCCTCTAATTCCATTTCTCTTAAGAACAAAACAGATCCTCGCTCTCAAAGGATACACACATTCAAAACACCGGCCGACATATGAAATTGACGCTGAAATTAAAAGACCATTTTTAAGATTTTGGAACAAAGGTTTCGTAAAACAGAGGGAGATGAGAATCAAAAGAAGTTTTCTGAAATCACTCTTCTATTGCTGTGTTTTATTCCACACTTTTGGGTTTTAAAAGAGAAGTCCGATTCGGATCGTCGTTCGATTTTCGCTGCCGTTGCTATCGCTGCATTGTCGTTGTTTCTGTTGCTGGATTTTCCCCTCAATTTCAGAACTTTGTTCGGTCAAGTTCGATTAGTTCTGCTATTAGGTATGTGGGTTTACACCCATTATATTTTGCTTTAAATTAAAGAATTAAATGAGTTGTATGATATAAAATTGGTCCAAGTTTATTAAAGAGAATGAATGTCTATTGTTATTCCATGGTCAGATGCATCTGAGTTTTATCACTGATGAATGGAGTTTGAAGGTTTTTGATTGTGAAAGTGTTTGGCTGAAACATAAACTTTGGTATTTTTATCTGACTGGGCTGTTTGGTATTGTTTTGACTGGTATTTCTGGGTTTCAGTGTGAAACTGTATTTGAATTATTAGGCTCCTTTTCATGTTCAACATTTCTTGTGCCGTATGTTGAGATACACGACCCAGGCTTTAGTTTTCGTTAATTGATTCTCGTTTGTTAATTTTGTGAGGCTTGTCTTGACCATAAATCTCATGCTAAACTTTGTGCATACTGCATGGAATTCATGAATCAAGCTCTTAGTTGATTTCAAGTGTCTCTTATTATAAAAGTCTTCATTAGGCATGTGAATCTTTGTGCAACTAATCTTAAAGTTTGAATAATTCTTTATTCCATTTTGACGTATTCTTTCATCGTCATTTATGTTATTTTGAAACTTCCTAATTGTTTAAGTTCATGCCAACTATTGGAGACATTAAGTTAAAATTGGATGTTTGTTGAACCAGAATATTCTTTGAGTCTTCTCAATCTTTACACATTCATCCACATTAACTTTTCATAATTTGGGTCCTTGAAATAATATCAAATTAGTTTTTTTAGGAGAATCATGATCATCGTATCTAGCTCTAGCGCGAATAATAATTCATCGTGGACATGGGTACGGTTCCACGTACCATGGTCATGGTACGTAAATCCCACTCGGGCGTGGAAACACATGTCCCAGACTCACAACTTCAGACAATAATAAAATCACACGTAGCAATCGCGGATGCATTTCATGTGACGTGGTTGTGATGTGTCCAAAAACAACAAGTGCACGCCATCGTGACTTGTCTCAGAATAAATCCCATAACTATCAAAATGGTTTATATAAACACCCCGTAAGCCAAAAATACCTCTTTTGAATAAATATTCCAAAACTTAGAGAATAATTGAGTATCACTTTAAATAGGCATTTTTATTCGTCATGACCATAGTCATGACTATATAATCTACACTCGGTGTGGCAACTCATGTCCCCGACTCTAACTCAAAACATTATTTAAAATAAACATGTTGTAAATGGCGGGTACATTTCATGTGGTGCGGTTTGCAACGTGTCCAAAAATAATAAGTGCACGTCGTCGTGACTTGTATTAAAGTAATTCCATAAATATTAAAAAGCGGCTAAAAAGTAAGAAGGCTAAAATGCACAATAAGTTTAAAATATGTAAATAATTAGATAATTAGGCCAAATATTAATAGTTAAGCGACCGTGCTAGAACCACGGAACTCGGGAATGCTTAACACCTTCTCCCCGGTTAACAGAATTCCTTACCCGGTCTTCTGGTTCGCAGACTTTAAAACGGAGTCAAAATTTCCTCGGTTTGGGATTTCAATAAATAAATGGTGTCCCGGGACACCGTAAAAAATTCGGGTGGCGACTCTGAAATTAATAAATAATCCCAAAATCGAATAATGTCACTTAAAGTGGAAAAACTTCCTTATCCCACCTTACGGGGGTGAAAAAGGAGGAGTGACAGCCCAGACCCCTATTAGCCGATCCTTCCCAAAGAAACCCCCATCAACTATGCAAGTATCGCGGTACACATGACCACATAACCAAACACTGCAAGCAACTGAGGGAGGAGGTAGCCCGCTATTCAACGAGGGCCACCTTCAAGAGTTCTTAAGCGATCGAGCTAAAAACCATTTGAGAGAAAGGGATGCCAACAGGAAAAACGAGCAGGAAGAACCACAACATGTGATCCATATGATCGTCAGTGGGGTCAATATTCCACAAGGGCTCGTGTTCAAACGCATTAAAGTATCAATTACTTGAGAAAAATGGACCCGAGATAATTTGGCAGAAGGCACCATATCATTCAACGATGAGGAAGCAGAAGGAATCTCTCAACCCCACAATGACGCTCTAGTAATTTCTATCTTTATGAATAAAATTCAGGTTAAGCGTGTTTTAATTGATCTAGGAAGCTCGGGAAATATTATTCGATCGAGGGTCGTGTAGAAACTCAACCTATAAGATCAAATCGTACTCGCAGTTCGGGTCCTGAATGGTTTCAACATGTCCAGCAAAACAACTAAAGGAGAAATCATTTTACCGGTAAACGTAGCTGGCACTATTCAAGAAACCAAGTTCAATCTAATCTAGGGAGATATGAGATACAACGCCCTGCTCGGAAGACCCTGGATTCACAATATGAGGGCAGTCCCTTTAACTCTTCTCCAAATGTTGAAGTTCCAAACGTCGGATGGGGTGAAAACGGTGTATGAGGAACAACATGCTGTAAAATAAATGTTCCCGGTTGATGAGGTGATACCAATTCGGCGCTCTCGCCAACAAAGGGATCGGAGGTCAAAGGAAAATAGGGGGCTAAATAGAAACCATAACCACCAGCCTTGATTAAGTCGAAAAATCATGGAACGGAAGAGGACGGTGACTACTGGATCCCTCGATCCTTCATTATCCTCGAAGATTCGGACACCACCAAATCAGCACTCTAAGAGCTGGAACAGGTTATATTAATCGAATACCTACCATCAAAAGGTATATCTGGGTACGGGGTTCACCCCCGAACTGAGGAAAAAACTCATCAAATTTCTTATTGATTATATGCACTGTTTTGCTTGGTCTCACTCAGATATGACAGGGAACCCACTAGAGATCACAACACATCGATTGAGTCTGGACCCGAAGTTCAGACCGGTAAAACAAAAGAGAAGGCCCCAGTCCGAGGTAAAACATACATTCATCAAGGACGGGGTAACCAAACTTCTCAAAATGGAGGTTTATATTGACGATATGCTAGTTAAGTCCCTGCGCACAGAGGACCATTTGACACATTTGCAGGAAACCTTTAATATATTGAGAAAATACAACATGAAGCTCAATCCTGAGAAATACGCATTCGGGGTCGGTTCGGGAAAGTTCCTCGGCTTTATGGTGTCAAATCTAGGGATCGATATCAACCCGGATTAAATCAAGTCAATCGAAGACATCACAGTCTTGGACAACGTTAAGGTCGTACAAAGATTAACGGGAACGATAGCCGCCTTAGGCTTGTTCATCTCAAGGTCTTCAGATCGAAGTCACAGGTTCTTTTCACTGCTCAAAAGGAAGAACAATTTTGCTTGGACCCCGGAATGCCAACATGCGTTGGAATAATTAAAACGGTACCTCTCGAGCCCACCACTGCTTTATACTCCAAAAGCGGATGAGAAACTCTACTTATATTTAGCAGTCTCGGAAATCGCGGTAAGTGGAGTACTAGTTCGAGAAAAGTAAGGTGCGCAATTTCCTGTTTACTATGTTAGTCGAACTCTAGGTGAGGCCAAGACTCGGTACCCATACTTAGAAAAATTAGCGCTTGCTTTAATAAGCCCCTCTAGGAAACTAAAACCATATTTTCAATGTCACCCAATTTGTGTGGTGACCACTTATCCTCTTCCTAATGTTTTACATAAGCCCGAACTCTCGGGCCGATTGGCCAAATGGGCCGTCGAAATCAGTGGTTAAGATATCGAGTATCAGCCCCGAGCATCCATCAAGTCTCAAATCTTAGCAGACTTTGTGGCCAACTTCACGCCAACCCTCGTACCCGAGGTCGAAAAGGAACTTTTTTTTAAAAATGGGTACATCTTGAGGGGTGTGGACCCTTTTCACAGACGACGCTTCGAATGTGAAGGGGTTCGGGCTAGGCATCATTTTGAAGACGCCCACAAGTAATATGATTAGACAATCTATCAAAACTTCTAAGTTGACCAAGTATGAGGCCGAGTATGAGACCATGATTGCAAGTCTCGAACTAGCTAAAAGCTTGGGAGCAGAGGTCATCGAGGCCAAATGTGACTCCCTACTTGTGGTAAACCAAGTTAACAGAACCTTAGAGGTTCGAGAGGATCAAAGAGGTACTTGGATAAACTGCAGGTAACGCTACGTCACTTTAAATAATGGACCCTACAGAAAGTGCCTTGAGAACAGAACAGTGAGGCCGACGCCCTCGCAAATTTGGGTTCATTAGTCGAAGACACAAAATTAGCTCGGGGACTGTCATACAACTTTCGAAGTTAGTATTTGAAGAAGGTCACACTGAAATAAATTCCACAAGCCTAATTTGGGATTAGAGGAATAAATTTATCGAGTATCTAAAAAACGGGAAGCTCCCATCGGACCCTAAAGAATCGAGGACTCTACGTACAAAGATTGCACGATTCACATTGGCCGAAGATGGAACATTATACAGAAGGATGTTTGATGGACCGTTGGCAATATGTTTGGGTCCTGGAGACACCGACTACGTCCTATGAGAAATTCACGAGGGTACTTGCGAAAACCATTCCGGTGTCGAATCATTGGTTCACAAAGTCATCAGAGCAGGATACTACTTTGAAAGCAGCAATAGTTAATGCCATAGCTGGAGACAAGTTCCATTCCGGTGGCAATATGTTTGGGTCCTGGAGACAAGTTCCAAAGTCATTCATCGATGATCCACATTCCCAGAGAGAAACTTCGTTCATGAAATGGGGAATGGATATGTCGGCCCTCTGCCATCGGCCCTAGGTAAAGCTTAATTCATTTTATTTATGACTGACTATTTCTCTAAGTGGGTTGAAGCATAGGCTTTCGAGAAAGTCAGAGAAAAAAAAGTTATAGAATTCATCTAGGATCACATCATATGCCAATTCGGGATACCTGCCGAAATCGTATGTGACAATGGAAGTCAATTCATCGATAGCAAAATAACAAAGTTCCTCGAAGATCACAAAATAAAAAGGATCTTGTCGACGCCGTATCATCCTAGTGGGAACGGACTAGAAACAAGACCATCTTTCAGAATCTAAAGAAACGATTGAACGAAGCTAAGGGAAAATAGAGAGGAATTTTTCCCGAAGTCCTTTGGGCGTATCAAACAACGTCGAAATCCAGTACGGGGGCAACACCGTTCTCCTTAGTATATGGCATCAAAGATCTAATCTCGGTCGAGGTCAGGGAACCTAGCGCCAGGTTTCGATACACAACGGAAGAATCAAATCACGAGGTTATGAATGCAAGTCTTGAATTACTAGATGAAAAATAGGAAGCCACCCTCCTCCGAATGGCCGCACAAAAGCAACACATCGAAAGGTACTACAATCGAAGAGCCAATCTTCGCCACTTTAGAATCAGATAGTTAGTTCTGAGAAAAGTCATATGCAATACTGGAGACCCAAACGAAGGAAAACTCGGCCAAAATTGGGAAGGACCGTATCAGGTCCTCGATATAATCGGAAAGGGATCCTACAAGCTTGGCACGATTAATGGCAAACAATTACCAACTAATTGGAACATATCACTCCTCATACGATATTATTGTTAAGGGTTTTCTCTTTTTTCATTTATATTTTATACTAACTTGTTGCAGGTGTTCGATCGAAGGCATCGATGTTTTCTCCAAGTACGAAGTCCTTAGGTCTGAAAGCACGCATTGCACTCTTTTTCCCTTCAGCCAGTTTTTATCCCAAATGGGTTTTTCCGGCAAGGTTTTTAACGAGGCAACCATTGTTCGTGCTAACTTAGAACAATTCAACTGTATCCGAGGCTTCTTTACAATCAACCTCGAATAATGGGGGGCATTACCCTCGGATGTTATATTTTCAAGGAAAATACTTCATGTCAACGGGGTCTCGATTAGTAAATTTTGTAAAGGGCCAAACAGTCGAATGAACTTTCCACGTAGATTATTCGAGCCCTAGTGGAAAAACATGTGCACATGTATGATCTATTGAAAGAAGTATTTTTTCCTTACCAGATGTTCCATGCCTTAGTAAAATTTCTACTTTACAATTTCATACTTATGATTCATTGTGGAAACCAGCTCAAGGGCCGATCGTAATTAAAGCTCGAACAATCAACCCCGTACTCGGGAACTGCCGTCCAAAAATTGACATCTTAGAATTACTAAACTTCGAGACCGTAAGACCTTAAAAAGGCAATTCTTGATTTCATAGCCAAGGCTTTCCTACTCGGGGACTAATACTTCGAAAAAGTTCGAAGTATAATTGGTTAAATAAGCCCAAGAGGCATATCCCAAGGCTACCGCTAAACTAACGCGGTTCGGAGACGTCTGAATTCTGCAATAAAAATAAGCCTTCGAATTCTTTTATAAACCGGTTAAAAAAGCTACCCTCGGCGAAACAATCAAAGGGTTTTGACAATGTCAGCCCTTGAAAAATCCTAAACGGGTATCGACTTGTTTGAACAATTTAGTACTGAACAAAATTGTGTTAAGGCACAAAAAAAGCAAAGGGTTTCAGTACCACTAAACCCCAACGGGTACAACTTACTTCGTGCTAAGGCATAACAAATTTTTGTATGATTAAACTTGTTAAGCCGAAAAGGGAAAAGCCACTCTTTTGAGGCCATATCGGCCAATTCAAGAGCCTAAGGACTGTTATATTTTTTGAGTTCGAGAATTCATCCTCACTAAACTAAAACCTAAGGATTTTCCTACTTCGAGTTCGAGCAAGTACTCACTTGATTACAAAGACTATATTAGTCTGACTCCGGCCAAGTTACTTAAGTTTGGAATTCACAAAACAAATTTTCACAAGGCATGAAATATATCAACATTTTCACAAGGCATAAAGTGAATCAGAATTTTCACAAGTCAAAAAATCAAGGGAAAGTTCAAAAAGGAAATATTTTATATATGAAGGTGTTTATAAAGGACCAATCGGGGTCCTACACAAAAAGAAAGAAAAAGAAAAAATACAAAAGCCCCTAGCTATTCTCGAGGGCAGTTTCTTCCTCGAGGGAAGCTTCTTACTCGGGCTCCTCACCAGTCTCACACCCACTTTTGCTTTCATCATCATCATCAGCATCGTCGTCGTCATCAGAAGAGGCCAATACTTTAGCTTCAGCTTCATCCTCTTTTGCCTTCACTATCTCTTCGGCAAGATCAAAACCTCGAGAATGGATCTCCTCGAGTTTTTCCCTCCGATATTGGCATTTAGCAAGTTCGATGATCCAATGCACTCTGGTTTGAGCAGTCCTAGCGGCCTCTTTCACTTGAACTTGAGCGACCTCAGCATCGACCCGATAAATGGCCACCATCTTATCAACTTCGGATTTTGCTTTTTCGGCATCAGCTTGGTCCTTTGCAAGTTCATAATCCAACTGAGTCTCAAGCTCCCCTATCTTCTTTTCCTGAGCCGAGCTCTTTTCCTTCATGCCTCGAAGCTGGCCTTCGACAGATGACAACCGGGTTAGAGCTATCTCATTCTCTGCAGCAAGGAGGTCGATGCCTTCTTTCCACCGGTAGGACTCCGCCTTCACCTGATTGACATCGTCTAAGAACAACTAGATCCTCTCGATATTTTGTTGCAATTGTGATATTGAAATGTTATCCTTCGTTCCTGAATAAGGCCCATGAGCTTTCAAGAGTATCATTACCTGCTCCATCAAGTTTGTCTGCACCCTGTGAGCCTTAGCCAGTTCGGCTCGAAGGTCCTTAATCTCCTCATCCTTTTGCCCACAATGGAGTTTGATGGCATTCCTCTCCTCTAAAAGCCTCTGGAGGTCGGCCTTATATTGGCTCAGTTCAGCCCAGAACTTAGACAAAGCCTGTATGGAAAATGAAGGGAGTTAAACAAAAATAGTGGAATGCTACATCAACAAAGGAATTAAGGCTTAACCGGTTCAGGATTCGTTGAGAGGCTGGATGCGTCGTTCAGGTCGGAAGAATCTTTAACCCCAACAAAGCAATCTCGAAAGGGATCCTCCCTTCCGGGGACTCCACCTACCTCGGGGGTCCTGAAACCTTGGGCATCCTGGATCGCCTCTTCGGATAAGGCAGGAAAGGTTGGCGAATGACCTACTATCACTGCTCCAAGTGAGTCACTTGTGGCGTGCTTTTAAACTCGAGGGGTTTTAGGACTGGTCCCCTCGGATGTACTCACCGTTTGACGAGAAGAAGCTTCGACCTCAGGAGATTCAGGGACTTTTCCCGAATCCTTCTCCAAGGCTTCCTCAGCACGAGGCAGGGCCTCACCAACCGCCACCGATTCAACGACCTTGGAGGCCTCGATGATTTTCCTCATTCGGGTCACTAGCATCGAACCACCATCTTCATCTCCTTCATCTTCTTCCTCCCTTAGCTCCTAAACTACATGGGCAGGGAGGGCAGTAGTACCAGTCTTCGATTTGATAATAAAAATCGTTTTCTTCTTGGGTGTTGGTTCTTCAGAGATCGAGACCCATTTTATCTTGTTATCTTTCGCCGGTTTCGGAACCGGGGTCGAATCCTCTTCCTCGCCATACGGAGGCCTCATGGCGGCATCCTTGCTCAGGCCTACACACAAGAAAACTGAATAAGTATAAAAAGATATTATGATCGGATCATCAGATATGTAAAAAGGAAGCTTACCATGGTTCTTTACCTCTCATCGGCCTTTTGCTAAATCGCGCTAACAGCGCCCTGCGTAGTAGGAGGTCAAGGCTAGTTTTCGGACCCAGATCTTGAGGTCGGGGATCGTACGTGGCATCCAAATAACCATTACAAGAGAAGGCATTAATGAGAAAAAGCAGAGGAACAAAATATTGCATGAAAATTTACAGTAAAATATTACTTATGCTTCATGTCCCATTTCTCAGGAAATGGAATCTTCTCTGCCGGGATGAGGTCGGAGGCCTTCATTCTAATGAACCTACCCGTCCACCCTCGATCCTTGTCCTCACTGATGCTCGAGAACAACACCTTGGTTTCTCGGCACTGGAGTTTAATCAACCCTCGATAGATTCGGGGGCTTTACAGCCTAACGAGGTGGTCAAGGGTGAATGGCATCCCCTCAGCTTTACTTGCAAATAATCAAAGCACGATGAATATTCTCCAAAAGGAAGGATGAATTTGGCCTAAGGTTACCTGATATTGACGACAGAAGTCGATGATGACAAGGTCGAAGGGGGCCAGTGTGAATGGGTAAGTGTAAACACTCAGATACTCTTTCACGTGGGTAGTGATACTTTCTTCAGGGGATGGAACCACTATCACTTTATACCCCCCTAGTTGCAGTCTCTTAATCTGCTCGAGGTACCCCCACATCGAGAAAATGTATCTCGACACATGCTCACATCGACTAGGGACTGAGGAAGGTTTGTCGATCTTAAAATCCGATTTAAGGCTACACAAACCAGGATCGCACTGCTCATGGAGTGGATCCACCAGTGTTTTTTCATCAGCCGACCGTGAAGAAGAAGCTTTCTCCTTTTGGGGAACTGTTTTAGAGGTTTTCGCCATTTTTAGAGTTTGAGAACGAAAAAAGGTAGTAAGATTTGTAGACATGTAATTTTGGACCCTCCCCAAATTTTATACATTTTAGCGTCTAAATATTTAGTTTAGGTCTAGTATCTCTATTTTAACTAGTTTTGAAGCTTTTATTTAATTTTATCACAAAATGAAAAATTACAAAAATATTTTCACTTTGTTTTCAAGAATAACTGTATTTTTGATAGTAATATTATTTGAATTTTCGCGATGATTTTAATTTAATCCTATTTTTATCTTTTAGCATAATTTTAAGAAAAATACCAAAAATGATTTTACTTTTATAGTTAGTTTTATGAATATAGTTTATTCTAATTAACTAGGAGTGATATTTTAGTTAATAAATTTCAGTTTTTTAAGAAGCCCAATTGCCCTTAGCCCAAATAACTTTAGCCACCTCCCATCCTCTTTAATTAAAAAAACTTAAGTCTTCTTGGTGACCTTACACCTTAACCATAACAGCCCCCTAAAAAAACCTTACACAAATAAATCATCTTCAACCTTAGGAAACCCGTCGGAGACCATCAGCCGCCATTGTCGCCGGAATTTCACACCCACCACCACAACAACCAGTAGGCCATCGCCCCTCAATAACCCCCAACCCCTCCTACACTGAACCAGTAGCATCCCGTCTCCTTGCACAAACCACCAAGCCGCCGCTGCTGCCACCATACACCACCAGCCGCTACCCCCTCAACAACCCTTCACTTTCCATCAGCCAGCTCAGACACAAAAAGAAGAAGAACCGGCAACCAGTCATCCTAAGCTCCAGCCGTCACTCCTCACCGAACGAGCCGCCGCCGCTACCAACCCTAGAGGCCCTATCGCTGCTTTGCTATGCTCTACTGCCCCGTTCATCATCTTCTGGCGACCCTGTGTTTTGGTTGAAATTTTCTGGCGATTTACGGCTTCTCATTCTGTTCCCGTTGTTCTCTTGGAAAACACTGTTGTTGTTTTTTTGTAAGACCATCTTTAGTCATTGATTAGTGTTTTGATCTCCGGTGAGTTCCGAGTTTGTCAAAGGTCGTAGTCTAAAGTTTTCGAGCAAATTTACAATTCCGTCGAGGTTCGAGTTTCATCCGACCGAGGTCTCTGGTCGCATGTTCAATTGCTCGTTCAGGGATTCGTTGATGATTCATTGTTGGGTGTTCTTTCGTTAACCCGGATTTGAAAGATTTCGACAGTGAGGTCCATTTCTCAACTTTACATCCTTCTTAATCTTTGATGAATTCTTGAAATTAATTCCCTTGAATGAATGCAATTTAGTTGTTTCTCTATGTCCTAATTGGTTTATGATCCTCTGAATTAGCTTATTTGCTAAATTATGACTCACTTCTTTTTCTATGAGTTTATGTAATTTGTCAAATGCACGTTTATGAGTAAATATTAGGGGAAGAGAATGTTAGCTAAAACAAATGGTCTGTGTAGCTGTTGGATAATGATTTGGGTATACGACAATTAAAAGACAAATGGGCCGTGTGGTTTCGAATTTAAAAGTTTTAAAAAGAGATATTTATTTAAGTGATTATCTCGCTCTCATTTAATTTTCTTTAATTGTTTGCGATGATAGGAGCATGTTTAGGCCAACCACATTCGGGTAGGCAAATCTTTAGGACTCTCGTGTTTTAGTTTCTCTTTTGAGGTGAGAGGTCGTTCCCGTTAGTTGATTATTACATCTGGGGAATGCCCCGACGACTTTGTATATATTTTTATCCGAGGTATGCCCCGAAGTGAATGTAAATGAAGGCCAAAGACGGAACAATTTGAGGAAGCATAGAATAGGATTTTTACTTTTACTTTTATTTTTCTTTTATTAGGTGGGGACGACCTTGAGCCTCTTTTGATTGTTTATTTTATTTTTTGAGTTTTCCTACTTCAATATGAGTATTTTTAAATCCAACTTGATCATGTACGCAACCGTACTAGTTACGGGACTCGGGGAATGCCTAACACCTTCTCCCCGAGTTAAATGAACCCCCTTACCTTGAATCTCTGGTGCAAACTGGTTTAAGAGTCAAATGTGTTTTGAAGAAAAAATGTTATTAAAAAAAAGGTGACCTGACACACCGTAATCACATATCAGGTGGCGAATCTGAGTTAATCCCTTAAAACACAATCTTTTATCACTTTCAAAATTGAAAACATTTGGTGTTTGAATATTGGCGGTTAAAACTGAAGATTAGTAGAAGGGAAGAACTTGGGAGAGGTAAAAACTTAGAAGATTTGAAGAAAGTGAAAGTAAAGTTTGATTCAATGAGGAGAAGGCCTATTTATGGATGTACGGTGACGGTTCAACAACACTAGTGGCCGACCACCAACTGATGCTCATTAATAATTTTGGTAACTGTACCGACGGGCTGTTTCGGTCAGTTCCATCGCTTACATCACAAGGATGACATCACAATTTGTCGAGGTTCAAAAAATCGAAGGCTCAATTCATTTCTTGTCATTACACTCCAAGAAATGAGGGGACTATCTATATACGGTTGAAATCGGGGCCACCCCATTTTACTATTTGATCAAGATCGGGATGTTGCATCGAAGGTCGATTTTGACTAAATCACGAAGCTGAGGCATCGAGTTCGAGATCCAAGTCTCTTTTGAGATCAAGGTTGGTAATAATCAAAGATAAGAGAAACAGACATCGAGTGATATTAGAGATGGACTAAGAACTTAAGAGAGAGATATTCGTGACTAGTCGAGGATCACGACGTAAATATCGGAACGAATCAAATTAGAAGCGGTTAATTATCTAATTATGTGATTTTCTTATGTAATTAGAGTTATGCCATAAGTAGAATTCCTCCTCTATATTCTAATCATTTGTAAGGATCATTATTCATAGAGACCGGAGCAATATAATTATTTCTTTCTCGCTTACGTTATTGTTCATCATCTTGCTCTATTTTCTAACTGTTCTAGAACCTACTAGTTCGAGGGTACTTTGACTCGAGGACCGAGCTCTGTCTGAACAATTGATTTTCTTTACTTATAATTTAATTCTGTCGTTTGTCTTCCTATTTATCGGTATTGAGTGAAATCACATACCCTTAAAACCACAATATAAGTTTAATTATTATCCGAATTTCAGAGTAAACAATATGTTTTTAATTGTTGTTAATATGAGACATGGATAAAGCATACATAGTTTCTACCATTAGAATTTAAGCACATAATAAAGCCATATATTAATTCCTTTCTATTTGCATCCAACTCTAATAGCTCCTTTGGATGGTTGTTACCTATTGTATGGTATTGTTACTTTAAATATAATGTTTGTTTTCATTGTTACTTAAATTTTATGGTATCGTTATTTTTAAATCCACGTTTACGTAATGATGAAAAGTGTCACTTTATGGAACATCGAATTTTGGTGTGGTACGTTGTTTCTTTATTTTTTCTCTCATCTTGCCTTTCCTTATTATTAAATAATTATATTTTATTCTTTATCCTATTTTTTTATATAATAATTCTACTATGTATCCTATTTTTTCTTTGTAATATTGCAAGTTTATTCTTCATATTGTTGGTGTATGACATCATGAAACAACGGCAAATGATACAAACTATCCAAATATTATATTTATCAAACAATACAATGCAATATAATACAATACAATATGATACATTATGAGACGACATGTAACAACAATATTCCAAACAAGACGTAAGGGAGATTGTAACAACTCGACCAGTCGTTTAAGAATTTCCACTTCGCTCGGTAGCTTACGGGCATGAGTAGCTCCGTATTATGTATTATAACTTATGTGACTCATTGGTTTTGGTTTCAAGTTATTCGGAATCGGTTTGGAATAATGAGTTCATTGTTGAAACTTTAAGTTGAAAGAGTTGGCCAAGTTTTACTTCTTATGAATATGACCCTGGAACGGAGTTTTGATGGTTTCGTTAGGTTCGGATAGATATTTTGGACTCGGGCTTATGCCCGGATTTTCATTTGGATGTTTCTAGAAGGTCTCGACACAAGTTGGCAAAAATTAGAAACTTTAAGGTTTGGAAAGTTCATAAGTTTGACCGGAAGTTGACTTTGGAGATATCGGATTCAGATTGTGGTTCCAGGAATTGGAATAGCTTCATCATGTCATTTGGGACTTGTGTGAAAAATTTGGGTTCATTCCAGGATGATTTGATATGTTTCGGCACGCGTTATGGAAAATGAAAGTTCAAGATTCAATAAGTTCGATTTGAGGTGAGATTCATCGTTTAGATGATGTTATGTGGGTTCTGAGGCCTCGAGTAGGTCTATGTTATGTTATGGTACTTGTTGGTAAATTTGGACGGGGTCCCGAGTGGCTCGGATGAGTTTCGGACGAGGTTCAGATCATTTTTATTCATGTTGCATGAATGAAGGCTGCTGGTTCTGGTGTTTCTGCATCTGCGGAAGAAGGAACGCAAATGCGAGTCCGCAGATGTGTACAGCTGACCGTAGAAGCGAATGAAGGCATGGTTGGGGATCATCGTAGATGCAGATGAGGAGTCGCACCTACGAGTGCGCAAAATCAAAATTTTTTACGTAGGTGCGAGGGGCCCATCGGTTAGTTATGGTCGCAGAAATGAGACATTTACTGCAAATGCGGTGGTCGCAGATGCGACTATTTGTCCGTAAATGCGAAAAGTGCTGGTCAGCGGATATAAAAATTGAGGGTTTTGGTCTTTATTCATATTTAGAGATGTGGGACTTGGATTGAGGAAATATTTGGAGCAAATGTCATCACAAGGATTGGGGTAAGTGTTCTCTACTCGGCTTTGGTTATATTACACGAATCTATCTTAATTTTTGGCAATTAGTTGATGAATTTTAAAGAGAAATTAGGGGTTTGGGCCTAAAGTTTCATAATATGAATTATTGAGTTTTGAACATTGATTTGTAGTCGAAATTGAGTGAAATTAGTATGGTTGGACTCATAATTTAATGGGTTGTCAAATTTTGTGAGTTTTGTCAGGTTCCGAGGTGCGGACCCGAGTTGGGCTTTTTCGGCCGATTTCGGGCTTTGATTCAAGATTTGATCTTTTACGATCGGGATTGGTTACTTTAGCATTTTTGATGTATTTGAATTGTTTTTGGTAGGTTTCGAGTCGTTCAGAGGTCGTAACGCGCGGGATGGCATCTTTGCAGCATCTCTTGGCTTGCTCGGCATTGGTATTGGCTCAATCGAGGTAAATAACTATTCTAAACTTAGTGTTTAGGGTATGAAACCCCGCAATACGTGTTATGTGATTGGTATTGAGGTGACGCACATGCTAGGTGACGGCATGTGGGCATTCACCATGTGAATTAGAACTCTGTTGCTTCCATGGCACTGTATAGTGGCCCTAGTTTGTTGATATTTGTGTTTTCACCATGTGATAAAGTAGTTGAGCTTTCAATCATGCTAAATATCTTGTTTAGGCTTCTTGTTGATGTTGGTAGGACCCATAATGGTTGTTTCTTGTTGTCATCTTACTGGTTTCATTGATATTTCATACTCAGTCATATTCATGCATTCATATCATATCTCAGTCTCAGTTGCCATTATTGATACATCATATTATTATTGTCGGGCTAGATTACATTATCAGCCGGTGAGTGAGACTTGAGAGATTGATGACTGAGTGAGGTCGAGGGACAGAGTGAGAGTGACAATATGGGATTGGGCTGCACGTCGCATCATATTATATCTATTATACTTTATGGGATTGGGCTGCACGCTGCAACAATATATTGATTATATTTATGCATACGGATTGGGTTGCACGCCGCAATAAGCCTTTGGGCTATAAATTTATGTATATGGATCGGGTTACACGCCGCAACAAGCCTTAGGGCTACTTATATTTATTATGGATCGGGTTGCACACCGCAACGAGATTGGATCAGGTTGCACGCTGCAACGATATAGCGCTTGGGCTGAAGGAGCCCCTCAGGATATATATATATGGAGGGGGGGGGGGGATCGGGCTGCACACCGTAGCGGTTATTGTATAGCGCTGGGTGCTTGAGTGTGCTGAGCTTTGAGCATAGTGAGAGAGGATGCGAGGCAGTGAGATTGAGTACTCTGAGAGTGTGAGTACATGATTCATATCTGAGATACATGGCATTTGCATGCACACATTACATACAGGCATAGAGATGCATTTTTTCTCATGCTATATAGTATCACGTTATTCATGATTTTTACACACATTGATATGGGGGCATAAAGAGGTATTTTTCACTTGTTATTTGGAAAGAAAATGAAACATCTTACTTATTGTTGAAAGGATTTTGGGTAAAATCACAGTTTTCAAACATACTCGTATTTTGGCATTTTCGATAAAAGATTTGAGTTTTTGCTAAGATACTTGAAAAGCATACCTATTTTCTGGAACTGTGAACGGGCTGAGCATTTTACTTCTGAGAAACCTCTTTTATTACTTGTATTATGTTGTTATGAACTATTGTGAAATATTGGTATTATACCCGACCTTGTTTTAGCTCGTCACTACTTTCAATCTAAGGTTAGGATTTTTACTGACTACACGGGGTCGATTGTACTCATACTACACTTTTGCACCTTGCGTGTAGATGTTGGCTGCTAATGTTGTTGCGTTCGATGGTAGCTGATGTTGGGTTGGGTTTGGTTCCATCACGACTAGTGGATTTGGGGTCGTGACAAGTTGGTACCGAAGCTCTAGGTTCTACAAGTCATGAGCAAGTGTCTAGTAGAGTCTTTCGGATCGGTATGATGACGTCCATACCTATCTTCAAGAGGCTACATAACATTTAGGATATACTTCCCATTCTTCTTTCCTTATCGTGCGACATTGATTCAGCTTGAAGCGTAACTCTTTGAATTCCTTCTACACCTTCGTGTGCGTGGAGTAGGAATCTGCTCGGTTGCTTAGGAGTGTAGGTTACTCCCTTGGGTGTTGGTATGCTAATGGGGCACAGGTCCTTCGGTTCGTTTGGTTGGTTTAATTAAGATTTGAGAAGAGTGGATGACTCTCGAGAATGGTTCTAATGGATTCAAGATTTAAATGTAGCGATTTGGAATTTTCAAGATTTGTATATGGCTAGAAACTGAGGTTACATTGACAGTGTCGAGACTTGTGGCATTTTTATATCATTGAGAATTATACATTTCAGTATCAAGAAGGTGAAAGAAACAAATTTAGGTTTACATAAGGTCTCTTTAGAGTGGGTGTCTCGGTTGTGGTGATTCAGGTTCTTAAGAGGGGAGTCAGCGGCTTATGGGCCTTAAGGCTTTGTGGTATTTTTACTAGGGTCTCTTATGTGGTGAATTTTGGTTAGGGATCGTGGTGTTCTATCAAGTAGAAGTATCAATTTGAAGGCAATTTGGTAAGTACTTGGAGAAATAGGACAGCTTGATAGTAGGTTGGATTGGCACAACAATGGGTATGATCGGCTCTTTGGGTACTTATGACGTGGCTAGTCTCTACAGGTGTTTCGTGGCAATGCTCTTAGGTTTTAGCGACCTGCGTGGCTGGGTTGAGTTAGAGAGATTCAGTTCTGATAGCTTGGTTATGTGAAAATGGGTTTCAAAGAGTTCTCAAGGGTTTTTACTAAGGTTCGAGGGGTATATTTCCTACTACCGAGAGGAGCATGTTGAGTATTGTGATTTCCTACTGGATGGGATCAAATGGAAGGTTTCTAACTAATCTGTTATGTATTCTACTTGTGACTCAGTTAGTATGAGATTCTTGTTCTTTTCATATGATGGAATGATAGATGCGATGTCGTGTGGGATTGAGATTTGCATGTGCAAGGTCACGGTTCAGTTTTGAAGGGAAGGTCATGAATTCTTAGACAACATGGACGGTTTAAGATGACTAGATGAATCATATTACTACTTGCAATTTGCCGGAGAAGGGTGCGCATTTCAGAAGGCGCGTTGTGTTTGATTTATAGATACTTCACTGGTACTGCTGCACTCTCCTGGTTGATCGACTGCTAATATTCAAATTTTTCTATATGGCACGAAAGATTTTTTGAAGTATTCCTCGTGGGATGATCGTGTATGAGAGATGTTTTAGACATTTTGGCAGTGGAGTTGGAATCAGATATAGTGATTCGTGTGTTCTATGGATTTGGAAACTGGGAGTTCTCAGGAGCGGATTGTTTCATGGTTATGGACTATGAAGTCATGTCCGAATCTAGCCAGATGATAGTGTGTGTTATGATTCATTCATTGTGGGATTTCGGAGGTTTATTTATCGATTTGTGGGTGCCCAGAGTTGGTTTGGGGGTCCATTGGTAGGCCCAATTAGAATGTGTATTCTACAACGAGTCGGATTTGTTGGCTCCATAATGTTATTATTGAGGGATGTCCCATTCTGTTGTTGCTGAGTTTATTCGTGTTCTGAAATTTTCTGTGAGTTACTCTTTTATTCTACGAGGAGTTGTGATTCGTTGGTTTTAGTCCCTCGTGGTGCGGTTCTATTGTGGTCTCATAGCGGAATTCGAGCCAGATGAGTAATTGAGTATTGCAGGATTAATGGTGTATTGGTTATGTTTACTCGAGTTTTGTGTGGCATCATGTCATCTAATTCTTCGTGGTTATGGTAATGCACTTTGGGTACTTGATGTTGGATTTCGCGTGGTTATTGATTTTGAGCAGGGTGGCTCGAGGTATACGATATGGACTAGTGTTTGGATGGAGTCACGTATTGCAGTGGAGTCATGTTGAGGTATGAACTTTCGTGTTAGACTCGGGTGATGGTTCTACAGTGTGTGATGTTTTCTTAGATTTTTTTGGTGGTGGTACCCGTTGAGCTTGTGGGACGGTTCTCTTGATTAAATCATTTTCGCTATTGAGTACATTTGGATTATTGCTTATTGTGCATGGATTGCACGGTTTATGGCTCTGGGTAGTATTGGTTTTGCGTATCAGTAGAGTAGTTAGTGTTCGATAAGATGAAGTCGTCGGATCTAGGATGGGTGTTATCGGATTTGATTGCGGTATATTTGGAAGGATAATATTGGAAGTCGGCTTAGGAATTAACTATAGTTCTTGTTGAAGGAGTGGGAGCTCCACGACTTGTTGATTTGATGAATGGTTATGTGCTTCAGCGTGTTCTTTCATTATCGACAGTGTACTAAGGTTTGAGAATGAGGTTTTGTTAGGTATGAGGTTTATTACCGGGATTGGGTTGTTCTGAGAAATTACTTTGATCGGAGATTTTGCTATGGGTATTTGAGTTATGTGGTATATCCTGTGATGGTAGCCTGGGTTATGGTTGCGGTTTGGTACAGCTTGTTCAGACTTATACATCGTGTAGCTTGTGAGATTCAGACCTTATATGTTATGTTATTGGACCTATATGGGATAGGGTGACGTGGGATCACCCCCAGGTATGTGCATGGTAAGGTTATACGGCAGTTTGGTGGCTTTAGGAACAACTCTTGGCACGTTCGAGGACGAACGTATGTTTAAGTGGGGGAGAATGTAACGACCCGACTGTTCGTTTTGAGTATTTTCACTTCGCTCGGTATCTTACGGACATGAGTAGCTCTGTATAATGTATTATGACTTATTTGACTCGTCGGATTTTGTTTTCAGGTTATTCGGAATCATTTTGGAAGAATGAGTTCATTGTTGAAGCTTTAAGTTGAAAGAGTTGACCACGTTTGACTTTCTGTGAAATTTAGCCCAAAACGGAGTTTTGATGGTTCCTTTAGGTCCGGATGGAGATTTTAGACTCAGGAATATGCCTGGATTTGCATTTGGATGTTTCTAGAAGGTTTCGACACAAGTTGGCAAATTTTGGAAATTTGAAGGTTTAGAAAGTTCATAAGTTTGACCAGAAGTTGACTTTGAAGATATCAGATTCAGATTGTGGTTCCTGGAATTGAAATAGCTTCATTATCTCATTCGGGACTTGTGCGATAAATTTGGATTTATTCCAGGATGATTTGATATGTTTCAGCATGCGTTATGGAAATTGAAAGTTCAATGATGTTATGTGTTTTCTGAGGCCTCGAGTAGGTACGTGTTATGTTATGGGAGTTGTCAGTATATTTGGACGGGGTCCCGAGTGGCTCGGATGAGTTTCGGACGAGGTTCAGATCATTTTTGTTCATGTTGCATTGATGAAGGTTGCTGGTTCTTATGTTTCCGCATCTGCTGAAGAAGGGACGCAGATACGAGTCCGCAAATGTGGACACTTGACCGTAGAAGAAAATAAAGGGTTGGTTGGGGAAGTCGCACCTGCGAGTGCGCAGAAGAAGAAATTGTTCCGCAGGTGCGACTCGGATTGAGGCGATTGAGGCGATGTGGGACTCGGATTGAGGCGATTTTTGGAGCAAATTTTATCACAGGGATTGGGGTAAGTGTTATCTACTCGACTTTGGTTATATTACACAAATCTATCTTCATTTTTGGCAATTGGTTGACGAATATTAAAGAGAAATTGGGGGGTTTTGGCCTAAAGTTTTATAATATGAATTTTTGAGTTGTGAACATCGATTTGGAGTCGGAACTGAGTGAAATCAGTATGGTTGGACTGTAATTGAATGGGTTGTCGGATTTTGTGAGTTTTGTCGGGTTCCGAGGTGCGGTCCCGGGTTGGGCTATTGGGCCGATTTCGGGCTTTGGTTCAAGATTTGATCTTTTACGATCGGGATTGGTTCCTTTAGCATTATTTGATGTATTCGAATTGTTGTTGGTCAGTTTCGATCCATTCAAAGGTCGGAACGCGCGGGATGGCATCCTTGGAGCATCGCTTGGCTTGCTCGGCTTTGGTATTGGATTGTTCGAGGTAATTAACTCTTCTAAACTTAGTGCTGAGGGTATAAGACCCCCCAATACGTGTTATGTGATTGGTATTGAGGTGACGCACATGGTAGGTGACGGGCGTGTGGGCGTGCACCATGTGAATTGGGACTCTGTTGCTTCCATGGCGCTGTATAATGGCTCTAGTTTGTTGATATTTGTGTTTTCACCATGTGATATAGTAATTGAGCTGTCAATCATGATAAATATCATGTTTAAGATTTTTGCTGATGTTGTTAGGACCCATAATGGTCGTTTCCTGCTGTCATCTCACCGATTTCATTGATATTTCGTACTCAGTCATATTCATGCATTCATATCATATCTCAGTCTCAGTTGCTGTTATTGATACATCATATCATTATTGTCGGGCTAGATTCATGACATTGTGAGCCCGTGAGTGAGACTGAAGAGATTGATGACTGAGTAAGGCCGAGGGCCTGAGTGAGAGTATTTTGGGATCGGGCTGCATGTCGCAACATATTATATCTATTATATTTTATGGGATCGATCTGCATGCCACAACGATATATTGATTATATTTATGCATATGGATCGGGTTGCACTCCGCTACAAGCCTTCGGGCTATATATTTTATATATTAATCGGGTTGCACGCTGAAACAAGCCTTAGGGCTACTATATATATATATATATATATATATATATATATATATATATATATATATATATATATATATATATATATATATATATATATGGATTGGTTTTCATGCCGCAACGAGATTGGATCGGGCTACATGCCGCAATGATATAGCGGTTGGGCTGAAGGAGCCCCTCCAGAATCTGCAAACCCCCACTGAGCGCAGTCGGCTATATATATATATGGATCGGGCTGTACGCCGCAGTGGTTATTGTAGAACGCTGAGTGTTTGAGTGTGCTGAGCATTGATAATAGTGAGAGAGGATGCGAGACATTGAGATTGAGTACTCTGAAAGTGTGAGTACATGATTCATCTCTGAGATACATGGCATTTGCATGCACACATGACATACAGGCATACAGATGCATTTTTCCTCATGCTATATAGTATCACGTCATTCATGACTTTTTACACACATTCGAACTTACTCGTATTCTGGCATTTTCGGTAAAAGATTTGAGTTTTGGCTGAGATAGTTGAATATCATGCCTATTTTCTGGAACTGTGAACGAGCTGAGCATTTTATTTCTGAGATACCTCTTTTATAACTTGTATTATGCTGTTATGAACTGTTGTGGAATATTGGTATTTGACCCGATCTTGTGTTAGCTCGTCACTACTTTCAACCTAAGGTTAGGTTTGTTCCTTACTGAATACATGGGGATTGTTGTACTCGTACTACACTTCTACACCTTGCGCGCAGATGTTGGCTGCTGATTTTCCTGTTCGATGGAAGCTGGATTGAAGATGTACAGGCATTTCGATTGAAGTTGCCATTTGTTCGTGGTAGCTTTAGATCTATAAAACTCCGTTTATATACTTTTCAAACAGACGATGTATTATTTCGTTTCAGCTTTGTAAATTATATTCTTAGAAGCTCATGATTTGTACTACTAGTCCTTGGGAAATGTATAAAATTCAGTAAATTTACTACTGTTTATTTTTCTTGTTGATATAATTGGAATTGGATAGTTACTAGTTGGCTTACCTAGCGGTTGGGTTAAGTGCCATCACGAATAGTGAATTTGGAGTCGTGACAGAGAGATTGTAATGATTCCAGCATTAAAGAGTTTGCCCCTTATTGGGGATAATAATTGGACAATGTTTATCTTAAACTTGGTTGCATCCTATGAAAATTCAATAATGAAAAGTAGTTATCTGTTGTCACGACCCGAAATTCCCACCGTCGGGACCGTTATGGCGCCTAACATCGCATTTGTTAGGCAAGCCAATGTTAGAGTATTATTAAGCTAAACCGCATTCAATTCAGTCAACAACAGCAATAAATTAAGATGAAATATAGCGAATACGGAATAATATAAAGACATCAACATTTACAACTGCCCGGATCTAGAGTCACAATTCACGAGCTACTAAGATTGCTACAAACAGAGTCCGAATAAGGGAAAATACACTATTTCGAAGTATAAAAATAGTAAATGATAAAGCTAAGGAGAGACTCCATGGTCTGCGGATGCCAGTAGATCTACCTTGGGTCTCCTGACAGCAAACCCAACATATAATCCCTCAATCTACCAGAACCGGTACCAAAATCTGCAAAAAAAGTACAAAGTGCAGTATTAGTACAACCGACCCCATGTACCGATAAGTGTCGAGACTAACCTCGACGAAGTAGTGATGAGGCTAAGACAAGACACCTACACATCAAACATGTACAGTTTAACAGTATACATAGAAATGGCACAACATCACCCTTTGTGCATTAACACTCTCCCTACCATAATGCAATGAACAAATAACAACATGGAGAGAAAATAACAAGTACAAGCCTTACTTCCACATTTGGTTCCACAATGTCAACCTAAACTTCGAAACCAATACTCAATTATCACCAAAAGATACGTAAACATGATAAAAGCGATCGATTTAGCAATACTAGTCTAACACATGGATAATATGAACAAGAAAGCTATGATTGCAAGATACCAAACCACACCCGCATGCTTTAACCCGACTACAACGCATAAGTACTCGTCACTTCACATATACGTTGTTACCAATAATTAAAAAAATATCAAATAATCAAACAATTCCTATTCCCTCAATCAAGGTTAACCACAACACTTACCTCGCTCTAACGTCTCAAACTCAATGCTCAACTTCTTTTCCTTTCACACAACCCTCCGAACTGATAGAATTTAGCAAATTATCAACCCAACAATTCAATTTAAGCCTTAGGAACTACCCGTGATTGTAAAGAATTCAATTTAGGCCATTTTTTAAAAACTCAAAAAAATTCAACACCAGGGACCGCTTGGGCCAAACCCGAAATACGGAACAAAACCTGATTACACATTCACCCCCGAGCCCGGTTATGTAATTTGTTTTGGAATCCGACCTCAATTTGAGGTCTAAATCCCCAAATCACCAAATCTCTAATTTCTACACAACCCCCCCCCCCCTCCAAATTCTCCTACGAAAACTTTAGATTTTAGGTTGAATCTTAGGAAAAAGTAGTGGAGGGTTGAAATAAATTAGTATAGAATAACTTACCAATGATTTTGGGGAAGAAGAAGTCTTGGAAAAACCTCCTCTAAGGTTTTAGGTTTTTAAAATAGGAGAAATGAATCAAAAATCCCGTCTAAGTCATATTTGTTCAGCTGCAGATGTCGCATTTGTGACCTAGGCTTCGCAAATGCGAAGCCCGCAAATGCGACAATTTCTTCGCAAATGCGAAAATGCCCAGGCCCGCAGTCATTGCAAATGCGTCCAAAACTTCGCAAATGCGAAGGTCCACCCCCAGCCCATTGCTCGCAAATGCGATGGCTTCTTCGCATAAGTGAGGCTCGCATTTCGAGCCAGATCTCGCAAATGCAAAATCTGCAGGCCTGATGCACACCAGCTATGATTTCTAAGTTCAATTCACTCTGTAGCCTATCCGAAACTCACTCCAGCCCTCGGGGCTCCAAACCAACTATGCACACAAGTATAAAAACATCATACAAACTTGCTCGCGCGATCAAATCGCCAAATAACACCTAAAACTACGAATTGAACACCAAATCAAATGAATTTTTTTAGAAAACTTTGAAACTTCTATTTTCACAATCGGACGTCCAAATCACATCAAACCAACTCTGTTTTTTTTATCAAATTTCACAGACAACTCATAAATATGGTATTGGACCTATATCGGGTTCCAGACAAAAATACGAACCGTTATCCAAAAAGTCAAACTTTGGTCAACCATTTCAAATTCATTAAGCCTTTAACTTCCAAATTTTTATAAAGCCCAATATCTCGGGCTAGGGACTTCCGAATTCGATTTCGGGCATACGCCCAAGTCCTAAAACGCAGTACGGACCAATAGGGATCGTCAAAACATGAATCTGGGTTCGTTTACTAAAAATGTTGACCGAAGTCTACTTCAATGAAGTTTTAGGCAAAATCCTTAATTTTCACAGTTTTTAACATAAAAGCTTTCTGGAAAGATTCTCTGACTACGCACGCAAATCAAGAAAGGCTAAAACATGATTTTAAGGCTTCAGATCACAGAATTAGGTTTCAAAACAAGAGATGACCTATATTCTTCACCTCTAAAATAATTGTTCGTCCTCGAATGGACATAGAAAAGAACTTGAACTAGTGAATAGGTGGGGATATCTACTTCGCATGTCGGACTCGGACTCCCAAGTATCTGCCTTGACGGGCTGACCTCTCCATTGCACTCGGAACGAAGGATAACTCTTCGACCTCAACTAACAAACCTACCAGGATAGAATGGCCACCGGCTCCTCCTCTTAAGTTAAATCCTTGTCCATTTGGACAGAGCTGAAATCTAACACATGGGACGGATCGTCGTGATACTTCCAGAGCATGGACACATGGAACACCAGATGAACTGCTGATAACCCCGGTGGCAATGTAAGCCTGTAAGCCACCTCTCCCACTCTCTCCAGAATCTCAAAAGTTCTGATATACCTAGGGCTCAGCTTGCCCTTCTTTCCGAACCTCATTACACCCTTCATTGATGATACTCGTAGCAACACTCTCTCCCCGGCCATAAACGCAACATCACGAACTCTACGATCGGCATAACTCTTCTACATGGACTGAGATGTGCAAAGTCAATCCTGAATAATCTTGATCTTATCCAAAGCATCCTGTACTAGATCTGTTCCCAATAACCGAGCCTCTCCCAGCTCGAACCAACCAACTGGCGACAGGAACCGCCTACCGTATTATACCCCACAGGGAGCCATCTGAGTGCTCGACTGGTAGTTGTTGTTGTAGGCGAACTCTACAAGGGGAAAGAACTGATCCCACGATCCTCTGAAGTCTATGACACATGCGCGGAGCATATCCTCCAATATTTGAATAGTGCACTCAAATTGTCCGTCCGTCTGAGGATGAAATGATGTGCTTAACTCAACCCGCATGCCCAACTCCAACTGTACTTCCCTCTAAAAGTGCGAGGTGAACTCCGTACCTAGATCAGAAATGATAGACACGGGAACACCGTGAAGACGGACGATCTCACAGATGTAAATCTCTGCCAACCGCTTCGAAGAATAGGTAACTGCCATAGGAATGAAATGCGTTGACTTAGTCAGCCTGTCCATAATGACCCAACAACGAAATCCATACTGTTACGCTCCCACTTCCATTTAGGAGTCTCTATTTTCTGAAGCAAACCACCAGGTCTCTGATGCTCATACTTGACTTGCTGACAATTTAAACACAGAGCTACATAGGCAACTATATCCTTCTTCATCCTCCTCCACCAATAATGCTTTCGCAAGTCCTGATTCTTTACGGTGCTCGGATGAATAGAATACCGGGAAATGTGGGCCTCCTCAAGTATCAACTCATGAAGTCCATCCACATTATGCATACAAACACGACCCTACATCCTCAACACCCCGTCATCACCAACAATAACCTGCTTGGCACCACCGTGTCTCATTGTGTATGAGGGTCATCATACTGCCCATCTCTGATGCACTCAAACAAAGAAGACCGAGCGACTGTGCAAGCTAAAACACGGTTGGGCTCTGAAATACCCAACCTCACAAACTGGTTGGCCAAATTCTGAACATCTGATGCAAGCGACCTCTCACCAATGGGAATGAACGCGTGGATGCCCATACTCGCTGCCTTCCTACTCAATTTGTTGGCCACCGCATTGGCCTTCCCTGGATGATAGAAGATGGTGATATCATAGTATTTCAATAGCTCCAACAACCTTCTCTGCCTCAAATTAACATCATTTTGCTTGAACAAATACTGGAGGCTTCCATGATCAGCGAAAACCTCACACGACACGACATAAATGCCGTGCCTCCAAATCTTCAGCACATGAACAATGGCTGCCAACTCTAAATCATGGAAAAGGTAATTCTTCTCATGAACCTTCAACTTCCGCGGAACATATGCAATCACCCTACCCTCCTGCATAAATACCGCACTAAGCCCAACACAGACGCATCATAATAAACCGTATAAAATGCTGAACTTGTGGGCAACACCAACACCGACGCTGTAGTCAGAGCCGTTTTCAGATTCTTAAAGCTCGCCTCACACTCGTCTGTCCATCTGAACGGGGCACCCTTCTAGGTCAACCTAGTCAACGGGGATGCTATAGATGAAAATCCCTCCAAAAATCGACAGTAATATCCTGCCAAACCTAAGAAACTCCTGATCTCCGTAGCTGAAGAGGATCCACCTAAATACCCTCTGCTGATATAACATGCCCCAAGAAAGTGACTAAATCCAACCAAAACTGGCACTTCAAAAATTTAGCATATAATTTCTGTGTCTCAGAGTCTGTAGCACAATCCTAAGATTCTGCTTGTGCTCCTCTCGACTGCGGGAGTAGATCAAGATATCGTCACTGAGCACAATTACAAAGGAGTCCAAATAAGGCTTGAACACTCGGGTCATCAAATCCATGAATGTTGCTGGGGCATTTGTCAACCCAAAGGATATAACTAGAAACTCATAATGCCCGTACCGAGTCCGAAAAGCTATCTTAGGGACATCGGATGCCCTAATCCTCAACTGATGATAGCCAAACCTCAAATCAATCTTCGAAAACACCTTGGCACCCTGAAGCTGATAAAATAAATCATCATTCCTCGGCAATGGATACTTGTTCTTGATGGTGACTTTGTTCAAATGCCGATAATCTATGCATATCCTCATCGGTCCTTACTTCTTCTTCAAAAACAACACAGGCACACCCCAGGGCGAGACACTAGGTCTAATAAAGACCTTATAAAGCAAATCCTGCAACTGTTCCTTAAATTATTTCAACTCTGACAGGGCCATACAGTATGGCGGAATAGAAATGGGTTGAGTGCCAAGAGCCAAATCAATACAGAAATCAATATCCCTGTCGGGTGGCATCCCCGGCAGGTCTGCAAGAAATACTTCTGGAAACTCACGAACAACGGGCACCGAATCCATAGAAGGAACATATGCACTAGAATCATGAACATAAGCCAAATAAGCTAGACACCCCTTCTCGACCATACGCCGAGCCTTCATATAAGAGATAACCCTGCTGGTAGAATGGCTAGGAGTCCCCTTTCACTCTAATCGAGGCAACCCCGACAAGGTTAAGGTCACTTTATTGGCGTGATAGTCCAATATAGCGTGATAAGGTGACAACCAATCAATACCTAGTATAACATCAAAATCAACCATATCGAGAAGAAGAAGATCTACACTAGTGTCAAGACTCCCAATGGTGACTACACACGAACAATAAAAACGATCTACCACAATGGCATGCCCACATGTGTGGACACATACACAGGGGAATTCAAGGAATCACGAGCCACAACCAAATATGAAGCAAAATAAGATGACACATAGGAGTAAGTAGATCCCGGATCAAACAGAATGGAAGCATCTCTACTGCAAACTGAAACAATTCCTATAATAACAGCGTCAGATGACTCAGCCTCAAGCCTGGCTGGAAAAGCATAACATCGGGGCTGGGCCCACCACTCTTAACCACATCTCTAGGACGGCCCCAGGCTGGCTGGCCTACCTCTAGCGGTCTGACCTCCATCTCTAATGGTCAGACCACCACATGTGGCTACCTAACCCCTACATCTAGTTGGCTGAGCGGGTGGTGCAGCACCCGGTGTCGGGACCCATGGCACGATAACCCTGATGTTGTGAACTGATTGATGCACGAGGGAAAAATCTAGCAATGTGCCTCGGATCGCCACAAGTATAACAAGACCTCGGCTGCTATGACTGCTGGCCATGAAACTGACCCTGTCGACTTGAGAAACCACCCTGAAAACTCTGGAGCGAAGGTGCACTAATAGGAGCTGGTGGTGCATTGTAGACTAGCTGATCAAAATAAGGCATATGAGGGCCACACCCACCTGGAGCACCGTGGGATGCCTGAGTGCTAAATGAAGTGTCCTGGGAGGATGCCTTCTACCATAAGTACCTCTACCTCCAGATGAGGCACCGCTGAACCCACCAGAATGACGAGGTCTCTTGTCAAACCCCTGACCTCCCTGAGCAAGAAACACCTCAACTTGCTTGATGACATTGGTTGAGGAAGTCCCTCAATAAACCTCCCCACCCTCTCTCTATCTCTCTCTGTAGGAAGTAGAAGAAGAGCATGACGGGCCAAATCCACAAAACGGGTCTCATACTGAGTAACGGTCATTCTGCCTTGCTGAAGACGCTCCAACTCACGACAATGCTCCTCTCTCAATGTGATAGGGAGAAACTTCTCCAGGAAGAGCTGAGAGAACTGGTCCCAAGTAAGATCAAGCGACACCGGTGGTCTGGTCAACAAATAATCCCTCCACTGTTTCTTGGCGGATCCAGTCATCTAAAATGTAGAAAAATCGACCCTATTGGTCTCCACTATACCCATGTTCCATAGAACCTCATGTCATCTGTCAAGATACTCCTAGGGGTCCTCTGAAGATGCACCATTGAAGTGAACTGGAAAGAGCTTGGTGAACTTGTCTAATCTCCATAAAGCCTCAAAAGACATAGCTGGTCCATCACCGGCCTGTGCCACAACAACCGGTTGAACTACTCTGACTGGCTCAGCTGCTAGAGTCTGATAATGGGGAGCCATATGCTCCGGAGTGTGAGTAGCAGGAGTCTGTGCTCCTCCTCCAGCCTGAGAGATGGCTGGTGCCATGGGAAATGCGCCAATCTAGGCCACACTCTCTAAAAGGCCCACCAAACGGACCAAAGCATCCTGAAGCACTGGGGTGGAAATGAACCCCTCCGGAACCTGAGCTGGCCTGGCCGGAACAGTCTGGGTTGGAGCCTCCTCCTAACACTCTACTTGAGGCTCCACTGTTAGGGTTGCTGCTGGGGCTCTGGGCTGAGCCTGTCCCTACCTCGACCTCTAGCACGGCCTCGGCCTAGACCTCTACCCCTCGTAGGAGCTGCCACTGGAGGCTCTGGCTGCTGCTCAGCTGAAGAAGCGGTACGCGTTCTCGCCATCTGCAGGAGAATAAGAGTAGAAGAGTCCAATCAGTACTGAGAAAACAAAATCGCACGACATAGAAGAATATAAGCGAAATTTTTTTCTAAGCTCGCGTGTCTGTACCGATCCCCCAGACTCTACTAAGCTCGCTCGTGAATCGTGAGACCTAGGAAACCTAGTGCTCTGATACCAACTTGTCACGACCTGAAATTCCCACTGTCGGGACAGTGATGGCACTTAACATCCCACTTGCTAGGCAAGCAAATGTTAGAGTATAATTAAGCTAAACCTTATTCAATTCAGTCAACAACAATAATAAATTAAGATGAAATACATCGAATACAGAATAATCCAAAGACATCAACATTTACAACCACCCGGATCTGGAGTCACAATTCACGAGCTACTAAGATTGCTACAAACAAAGTCCGAAGAAGGGAAAATACACTGTTTCGAATTAGAAAAACAGTAAATGATAAAGCTAAGAAGAGACTCCAGGGTCTGCGGAAGCCAGCAGATCTACCTTGGGTCTCGTGAAAGCAAACCCGACATATAATCCCTCAATAAACTAGAGCCGGTACCAAAATATGCAAGAAAATGTACAGAGTGCAGTATCAGTACAACCGACCCCATGTACTGGTAAGTGTCGAGCCTAACCTCGACGAAGTAGTGACGAGGCTAAGACAAGAAACCTACAAATCAAACATGTACAGTTTAATAGTATACATATATATACAAATAATAGTAATGAAGAACTAAACAGGTAATACCAGAAGGGGAAACATGCTGAGGGGGATATGAGATAAAGAACTACAGCAGAAAGGTAACTTGAGCAACCACTATACTATGAATCAATAGGAAATAGTGAACACGGTAAAGGAAAAAATGCATGGCATCACCCTTCGTGCTTTCACTCTCATCCTCACAGTGAACTTAATAGAAATGGCATGGCATCACCCTTCGTGCATTAACTCTCATAACATGGCACGGCATCACCCTTCTTGCATTACACTCACAATATGGTACGACATCACCCTTCATGCATTAACACCCTCAACCTCACCATAAATTCAATAGAAACGGCACGACATCACCCTTCATGCATTAACACTCTCTCTTACCATAATGCAATGAACAAATAACAATATGGAGGGAAATAACAAGTACAAGCCTTACTTCCATATTTGGTTCCACAATGTAAACCTCAACTTCGAAATCAATACTCAAATATCACCAAAAGATTCGTAAACATGATAAAAGCGATCAATTTAGCAATACTAGTGTAAACATGGATAATATGAACAAGAAAGCTATGACTTCAAGATACCAAACCCCACCCGCATGCTTTAACCCGACTACAACGCATAAGTACTCGTCACCTCACATATATGTTGTTCCCAACAATTATACAAGTAGCAAATAGGCAAACAATTCCTATTCCCTCAATCAAGGTTAACCACGACACTTACCTCGCTCCAACGTCTCAAACTCAAAGCTCAACCACGGCTTTTCCTTTCACACAACCCTCCGAACTGATAGAATCTAGAAAATTACCAACCAAGCAAATCAATTTAAGCTTAGGAACTACCGACGATTGTAAAGAATTCAATTAGGCCATTTTTTAAAAAGTCAACAGCCGGGCCCGCTCGGTCCAAACCTAAAATTCGTACCAAAACCGTATGTGATTTGTTTGGAATCTAATCTCAATTTGAGGTCTAAATCCACAAATTATCAAATCCCTAATTTCTACCAAAATCCTCCAATTCTCCCATAAAAACTGTAAATTTTAGGTTGAATCTTAGGAAAAAGTAGTGGAAGGTGGAAAGAAATTAGTTTAGAATCACTTACCAATGATTCGGGGAAAAGAAGTCTTGGAAAAATCGCCGCTAAGTTTTTAGGTTTTGAAAGTTTGAGAAATGAACCAAAAATCACGTCTAAGTCATATTTGTTCAGCTGCAGATGTCGCATTTGCGACCTGGGCTTCGCAAATGCGAAAATGCCCCAGGTATGCAGTCATCGTAAATGCGACAAGTGTTCGCAAATGCGAACAAGAAAGGATCGCAAATGCGACCACAAATTCGCAAATGCGAAGGTCCACCCCCATCTAACTGCTCTCAAATGCGTGGATCGCATTTGCGAGCCAGATCTCGCAAATGCGAAATCTCCAGGTCTGATGCACACCAGCTATGATTTCTAAGTTCAATTCACTCAGTAGCCTATCCGAAACTCACCCGAGCCCTCGGGGCTCCAAACCAACTACGCACACAAGTCTAAAAACATCATACGAACTTGCTCGCGCGATAAAATTGACAAAATAACACATAGAACTACGAATTGAACACCACATCAAATAAAATTTTAAGAAAACTTTGAAACTTTTATTTTCACAACTGGACGTCCGAACACGTCAAACCAACTCCGTGTTTCATCAAATTTCACAGACAAGTCATAAGTATGGTATTGGACCTATACCGGATTTCGGAACCAAAATATGGACCCATTATATAAAAAGTCACTTTGGTCGAGCATTTCAAATTCATTAAGCCTTTAACTTCCAAATTTCGACAAAGTCTGGTATCTCGGGTTAGGGACTTCCGAATTCGATTCTGGGCATATGCCCAAGTCCCAAATCACATTACGGACCCACCGAGATCCTGAAAATACGATCCGGGTCCGTTTACTAAAAATGTTGACCGAAGTCAATTTAAATGAAGTTTTAGGTAAAAATCATTAATTTTTACAGTTTTTAACATAAAAGCTTTCCGGAAAGACGTTCGGACTGCGCAAGCAAATCGAGGAAGGCTAAAACATGATTTTTAAGGCTTCGGATCATAGAATTAGGTTTCAGAACAGGAGATGACCTATCGGGTCATCACATATGTAGTCCTTGAAGAGATAATTTTAAATTATAATGTTAAATTTCTTTATTTCTTTTACTTCATAGAGGCACCTATGGTTTTTTCTTTCCAAAATGGATTTAATTTTTTAATGTTTAAGTTGTAATTAGTAACGTTCTAATTGAATTTTTTATCATGGCATTTTATTTTATGTATTTTTTCATAGATCTTAAAATTCTTAGAATTTGGGTTAGCCTATATAGTATGACTAATTAGATCGACTGCTTCATTTTCCAGCCAATAATATTGCAGTAATGTTTGATTAAAATCGGGGTAAGAGGAGCATGTTTGAGTCTTTTGACCATGCCTTAGTACGCTTCTGCTTCTCTAATATTCCAAGCTCATCATTATATGAAATGACGAGATACAAAACAAAGTATACACTTTGTCACATCCCTTATTTAATTGGAAAATAATTAAAGGCCCCACACTCGCTAATATTTTAATTTCTAAGAATATATATATGTAGAGGAGAACAACAAACAACATCTTTAAACTAATGTCTTTATATGGGGGCATTACTTCTATACTTAGTTTTGGGGTCATCATTGAAATTATATTTGTTTTGTACAATAAATGTAAGTCTACCCGTTTTTCGAATAATTTCAGATATGCGAATATGAAATAGCAAATTTTTATGTCTTGAAGAGGCAATCAAGCAAACGCAAACTGCAGAACAATTAGCAAAGCTATCGCATCAATTCTCAACAAGGCCGAATCATTGGAAGCTTATTCAATACATGCACCATTACTAAAGACGTGACCTAGATACTTCAGAAAAAATTATTGTAAATACTCAAGTCATAACTGCTTAAGACCAGAATATCCATCAGTGCACATACTCTATCTATTGTAAAGCTTCAATTTGTTTATGTCTGAAGTTTAACCTTCTGAATTTTTTGTCTGAAGTGTGGTCTTATCAAAGCATTACTTAAAATATTTTTGTGTGAAATTTGGCGTGACTTGCAAAGGTAATAGGGAAAAACTTCAATTCATAATGCTAACTTCAACAAAATTAATCTGAATTTCTTTAGTTTATAGTGCAAACTTTAGACAAATCAGCTTGTTATATTTGAACTTTAGATAATTTTTTAGGAAGCCTGACCTAATAGTTACAAACTTCAGATAAAGTTTAACCTGATAATGTCTGAAGTAATTTGGCCATGCAGTCCCAAAATTCGTACTCTTATCTTTGTAGACATTCCATAATTGAGTCCCAGATGCTTCTTCAAGTTTCACGCTCCCGGATAATGTTCAATAACGTTTCCAACAAGGAATGAGGTCCAAGGATTTCAGTCAAATAATTTTGAATTAACAAACCTGGAATTGCAGTAGCAAAATCTTCGAATTTTTGAACTCGAGACTCAAACAGTTTTAATGGAGTTTTCTTCTTTGTATTTCTAGTTCAAATCTTCAAATCAATGCTGGTATATGTTCATTCAACTCCATATTAAATACCCAGATGATTTCAAGATTAGATCCTTAACATCTCTATTACTTATTTGAGTTTTCAAGTTCCTTTAATGGTCATTTTAACTCAAAACTCATACTCTAGCGCTAAATCATTGTGTACATCATATTCTATCAAAAATATTTATACAGAGTCTCATGTGTTTGAGAGAGAAGAAGAAGAAGAGGAGGAAGAAAGGAGCGCATAGGTCACAAGAGGAAGAAGAGGAGGTATGAAGTTGTCAAAATTAAGGTATAGATTAAATAATTTTAAAAATTGATATATGTTAAATGGGGGCGACCAAATACGACGCCCATTGCAATTTTTACCTTTATATGCATTACATTCACAAAACTGAAATATGTTGTCCAAAAACATTTTAGATTCTCTACCAAAAAGGAATCATATGCATATATTGAGAATGAATTTTTAGGTGTAATATGAAGAGGTAGAAGAAATAATATTTTTTTGTTTTCTTATTATTAGTTTAATATGACTAATTTCTGTCAAAAATTATCGTCTATCACATTTTATTTTGACTAATTTCTTAAAATTAGAGTATATTAGCTTTTTCCAAAAAATGTGTGAAAAACTACTCCCTTTGTTTCAATTTATGTGAACCCATTTGATTGGGCACCGAGTTTAAGATAAGAGACAAGAATTTTAAACTTGTATAAAATGAGGCACATATATTTTGTGTGGGTATAAATCATTGCATAAAGGTATATTGTTTTCAAATAAAAAAAGAAATTGTTCTTTTTTGTACGGACTAAAAAAAATTCATATATATTGAAACGGAAAGAGTATGACTTACGATTTCTCATGTATCAAGACAGTGAAAAAGTTTACAATTCCAAAACTATAGTTTTGACTATCGACAAAAGAGACGTCACAGAGGTTTAAAGACAAACGTAGTATTGTTACAAATTCAATTATGGCTATTACTTAATTTTCTATCATCGTTTTTTAATTGCAAATATTGTTTACTTCCACTAGCCAAGTAATAAGTTTATCAAATTGGTACATCCACTACATAAATTATTAGGATTCCTCGATCTGGATCAGCAGATAAACTACGTAAAAATTATAGATATTTGTAAAAAAAATTACTTTTGTAAACTTAGTGCAGATAAACATATAGGTTTGGTTTACGATATATGCTAAAGTTCAATATTCTTAGACAATTACAACATAATTTTAATTAGTAAATTTCAAATGTACGTGTAGACATTAAGTTGTAAAATGGATATTTTTAGCAAAATGGAGTATTGAAAATTCAGATCATGTATTTACATAGGTCAATATTCTACTTTAAGGAGCTATCGGACAATACAGGTTGGATTTGATTGATGCAAATGGCCTCTCTAAGACTTGCATAGTAAAAAATATTTTATATGATAGGATGCCCTCTTTCTGTTAAGTTACATATTGTTAATCATTAGCAGGTTCTCCCTGTTGTAACCGATTTTTTTGATGAATAAAAGGAATGCGCCATCTATGGCGTAACATTATTTGAAAAAAAAAAAAAAGGATTCAATACATAAATTTTACAGTTGCTTTATGTACTAAATATTAGGAAAATAATTAAATGACTATACCTAAATAATATGGAATAAATGAATTACTATTTTATCTAGTGTGAAATCTATTTTTAAAGTTTAAAAAAGACGAAAGATATTGCTAAGGAGTTTCATTCTTTTAATTATTATTATAGATAGATAAAACTATTCCTTTTTACTTTTATTTCTTGGGATTATATATATGATTGCTAGTTTAATTTGGCTACTTTCTGAAATAACTTTTGTCTTTCACAATTTAATTTGACTGATTTCTTAAAGTTGGGAGTATATTAGATTTTTCTTACATTAGGGTGTAGATATTTCTAAAATTCATGAAAATGATTATGACTTAACTTCCTCTTGTATCAAAATAGAGAAAAAATTAAAATTCTAATATTTAAGGGAAATGATAGTTTGGACTATTGTCACGATTCAATTTAGGATCATGACCGACACTTAGGAGCAAATGCCTCCAAGTAAGCCTCATCGATATTTTACAGAAAATCGGACAGAGTTTTCCCCGTATTTGGACTATCCCAAAAAGTTTCCTGTCTCAAATCAGCAACCAAATATCCTAGTAGCAATTCAAAATATATTGATTTATCAATTAACCAAAATAAATATCTACTATTAATAGTCCACCCACTAACAACTAGAATTTACTACTTTATCTCCAACTTCAATAAGAATGAGCAATACTCAACACAAGTTTATCATAACAAAGAATACTCAAGATACTAAAAGAATGACTATGGAGCGACTCTAAGAGTTCAAAGAAAAAACCATAACAATAATTAAATTTTTCGCCCACGCGAACAAGTGCGAGGCTCACCAAGAACTATCAACCTGTGCGCTCTAATTAACGAAATCTCTGCCCGCGTCAACTACTATATCTGTAAAAATAAATTAGCGGGGAATGAGTCGCTAGCTCGGTGAGTAATAACACTTAACCACAACCGTTTTTATTAGGGACAAGTCAGAAAACATGCTAGTATATCAAAAAGAAAATAATATATAAATGCTCTTTCAGAAACAATAAATAATTTTCAATCTCATCATGTTTTCTTGTAGTATAATATAATTAGCAATTCAGTAATAACTCGGTAACAACCATATAATATCAATATTCACATTTGTGAGGTTTCAATGAATGAATCATGTAATCGGTATAACTGTGGACTTCTTCGCAAGAAGTCAAACATAACGGTAGTCCCTACTCGAGGGAAATCGGTAAAGGTATACTAGTTCTACCTTCCCACTAGCGAGGGCTATAATGGTAATCGGCAATTACAAGGTGCACCAGGTCTAACGAACCCGCCATCAGCTACGGGATCCTTCTAAGTCTACTCCCATTTATACTTGTCTCTGTATCCGTATATACTCATAGGAAAATATTTTAAAACAATATAGGGCATTTCGGTTCTTATAAAATCATGTAATTTTATTTCTATAACAGTAAATTTAAGTAACGGTAAAACATATCTAGTGACAACAAGAATATTTAAAACCACGGTATTCATCTCAAATAACTATTTCGGTATCATATCGAGTAAAAGACTTGTCCCACATGCAACTCAAAATAATCGGTAAAATATTCATATTGAAAATCATGTGCAAATCATGCAAGTTATGAAAGTGCAAATTGTGGTAAGATTACTACTCACAGTACTCGTGCCGAAATACCAAATGTTTCACATCGAGGAATTCGTACAACTTCCTCCGATTAATCTATAATTACATAATATCGATCTAATGTTAATTTCCTTGTTTAGGATAACTCATCGCTAATATAGAATACCCAACCTTCGAGGTTTCATATTTGACACTAAATTCGCCGAATTATATTCACCCATGCTATGAGTAATTTAAATTAGTCCAAAAACTTTCAAATAAAAAGGCAATTATATAGTTTATTCCATGTACTATTCAATTTCCTTAATCATGTATATAGAGATACTAGTTTAAATAAATTACACTGTTATCTACTCCTTCTTCTTTTGTTCTTAAACCTCCAGTTATTTTCCCCAATTCTCAATCAAATCACACCCTTGTAATTACCCAAGCTTACTATAAAACTTTATATCTACAATCGATATTGCCACAATAGATGGAAGCATGGTTGGGATGGTTACCTGGAACTCTATTATTGAGGCTCAAAAATATATGTCAATTTCCCTTTAATGGATCACGGTATAGTTGCTAAAGGCAGCAACGAAACTTTTCTAAGTTTTGATTCTTTAGTGGCTAAGGGTTTTTTTTTCCAACCCTCTAATTCGAACGATAGGTTCAATATGATGGCCTTAGCCTATTACCCCTCTTTTATATATTATTTAATTTTTTTGGTCTTACTTATTTGTTTTGCTCTTTTTTTTGGCTAATGACCAATACACCCTTATTTAAAATATAGGGTATTACATTCTCCCCACCTTATGATATTCGGTCCCCGAATTTAACTCAAGTGCATACCTGTAGATTGAAACAAATGGGGTTACTTCACTTGCATATCTTTTTCTACTTCCTGAGTAGCTTCTTCAATGGTATGATTTCTCCATAAAACTTTAACGAACACATTTTCTTTTGACCGTAGCTTTCTTACTTGTCTATCAACAATTGCCATCGGCTCCTCCTCGTAAGACAACTTCTCATCAAGCGGTATAGCAGGTGCTTCAAGTACCTGAGATGAGTCTGATATACATTTCCTTAGCATTGAGACATGAAACACTGGATGAATAAAGGACAACTCAGGAGGAAGTGCCAAACGATAAGCCACAACTCCTACTCGGCCTAGTATCTCATACGGTCCTATAAACCTGGGGATCAACTTTCCTCTTTTTCCAAACCGCATCACCCCTTTCATAGGAGAGACTCGTAGGAACACTTTTTCCCCAATTGCGAACACTAAATCTCTTCTCCTTTTATCAGCTTAATACTTTCGTCTACTTTGAGCTATAAGCAATCTCTGTCTGATCAACTGGACCTTGTCCATAGCTTCTTGTACTAGGTCGGGTCCTAATAAGTTAGTCTCACCAACTTCAAACCATCCAATCGGTGAATGACCTCTTCTACCATACAATGCTTCGTATGGTTCCATTTGAATACTGGACTGGAAGCTATTGTTGTAAGAAAATTCAGCTAAAAGTAGATAAGTGTCCCAACTACCTCCTGTAACGACCCGATCAGTCGTTTTGAGCTCTAGCGCGTCGTTCAACAGTTTGAGGTCATGAGCAGCTCCATTTCAGGTACTATGACTTGTAAGTGTGGTCAAAATTTAATTTCGGGAAGTTTAGAGTTAATTTGGAAAGAAAATGCTCATTTCGGAAGCCTTAAGTTGGAGAAATTGACTAAGATTGGAATTTTGAGTAAACGATCTCTGAATCATGATTTAAAGGTTCCTGCAAGTTTGTATGATGATTTCGGACTTGGGCGTATGTCCGGATCAGGTTTTGGATAACCCGGGAGCGTTTCGGCGTATCTTGTGGAAGTCAGCATTTTTGAAAAAAAATTCTAAGTTTGGCTTGAAGCGCATTTCAGTGATATTGATTTCTGTTTGGGATTCTGAGCCTGAGAATAGCTTCGTATGGTGATTCTGGAGTTGGGAGCGCGATTTGAAGTGAATTCCGATGTATGTAGGTTATTTTGAAGTCATTTGGCTAAAGATAGAAATTTGAAGGTTTTTGAGGAATCCGCTTGGAAGTGGAAATTTTGATATTGGGGTCGGAATGCGATTCCAAAAGTTGGTGCAGGTCCGTATTGTTGAATATGACTTGTGTGCAAAATTTGGGGTCAATCGGACGTGATTTGATAGGTTTCGGCATCAGACGTGGAAGTTTGAAATTTCAAGTTCATAAAGTTTGAATTTTAGTGCGATTCATGGTTTCGACGTTGTTTGATGTGATTTGAAGCCTCATGCAAGTCCATGGGACTGAGTCATGAGATGGACGGGGTCTCGGGGGCCTCGGCTGTGTTTCGGGGTGAATTCAGACCATTTTTCTCTGTTTTGCTGCTGCTGTCTTCTGGTGTGCTATGCAAACGCGGTCCATGATATGCGATCGCAAAGAAGAAATTTGAGGGCTGGGTTCCTGGTCTATGCGATCACATAAAGATGAATGCGATCGCGGAGAAGAGATTCAAGGGAGCTGGAGTTTTGCCTATGCGATCGCAGGGTTGGAGTTGCGATCGCACAATGTGCTTTTGGAGGTTGTGGGGCGTTTAGCATGTGCGAACGCGGGAGCTTTCATGCGAACGCACAGGAGGAATTAGGGAGGCAGCATAGAAGGCCTATGCGATCGCGGAGCATGTTGTGCGATCGCATAGGAGGGTCGCCTGGGCAGTGTTATGTTTTAAAAGGGTTTTTGCCATTTCTCTCATATATTTCTCATGATTGAGGCGATTTTGGAGGATTTCAAAGGGTGATTTTCATCATGATTACTAGATAAGTAATTCCTTCATGTTTCTAAGTTAAATACAAGGTTATTACATGTAATTATACATGAAAATTGTCAGAAAATTGGGAATTTTAAAGAAAACTTAGATATTTGATAATTTGGATTTCTACCACGAATTTGAGCATGGAATTTAGAGTAAATTGTATATTTGAGTGTGTTAAGACTATGGGTAGGATATATCTTCGAGAAATTTCGGAATCCAGGCACGTGGACCCGAGGGCATTTTGGTCATTTCACTGAGCGAAGTTGGAAAATTATATAATTTGTATTGTTGCAAATATTAGAGTATATTTTATTGATTTGTCGTTATTTGGATAGTTTTGGGGCGTTGTGCATCGATTTGAGTCATCGAAAGGGCTTGGAAGCCGGTTATGGAATTTCGGAGCGAGGTAAGTCTCCTTTCTAACTTTATGAGGCGGAATTGTCCCCATGGGTGAACTAAATGAATACATGCTATTATTTTCGGGGGCTACGTACACACAAGGTGACGGGAGTCCGTCGAAATTTGCAAGTAAATCTCCATAAAGGTCTTAAATATTATTCTCATGTTTATTAAAAGGATAATTTTATCACTTCATTGAACAACTAATTTTCCTAATAAAAAATGTGGTTTATTTGTGTGAATATGTGTAACTTTGGGTGCCTGAGTCACATGTATGATTCGCGAGAAGGATGACCCGGTATTTATGTATATTTATACGGGGACCCGAGTCGCGGGTATGATTCGCTAGCGGGATAGCCCCAGTATTATGTTAACCGCATCGCATGTTCAGTTCGCGAGCGGGGTAGATAGATGCATCTATGGTTCGGGCCGTTCGACCCTCGGTAGTGCACATTTTATTATTGTTGGTCCGTATCGTTCGACCCTCAACATTGCTTGCGCATGGTATTTACTGCGTATTTGCTGTGATTTATACATGTTTATCGGCCTAAGGAAGTTTTAAATGGCCAGTTATGAGGTAGAAGAATTGATGTGTAAAATGTGAAATAAGTCTGATGTTTCTTATCCCTGATTATGATTTAAATTGTCAACTGAAATGATGAGGATTTAAAGTGTTAAATGTGGAACGAGTTGATATTATTTATTCCTGATCTTAATAAATTGTCTATGACATTCATGCTTAGTGTCTCACTTGATTATACTAAATTGACTTCTAGCAAGTGTCTAATTCGACCTCTTGTCACTACCTCTCTGAGGAGGCGGGCGATTTACTGAGTACACGTTATTTTCGCACTGATGCTACACTTGATGTGCATTTTTATTGCACAGGTACTTTCATAGCGATGTGGCTGGTTTGGAGACTTAGGCGAGCGGCATCATCCCGCAGCTGACAGAGTCTCTCTCGTATTATATTCATTTTATTTTAATTTCCTTGTCCAATTGTATTTCGGAAAAGCTTTGTAGAATTTGTAAAATTCTTAGAAATTGCTCATGTACTTGTGACACCGGGTTCTGGGTAGTGTTTGGGATATATTTGCTAAAATGGAATATTAAACCATCGTATTTACTTAATGGATTTTATGCATTATTATGTAATAAAGTGAAAGGTAATGATTTCAAAAATACAAAAATAAGAAATTTAACTTAACTATTTAATGATTGGCTTTCTTGACAATGATGTCCGGCGCCATCACGACCTTATGGATTTTGGGTCGTGACACCTCAAAAATCAACAATGCAAGCTCTCAACATGTCCTCCAAGATCTGTATCGTACGTTCAGACTGCCCGTCTGTATGTGGATGAAATGCAGTGCTAAGATCTACTCATGTACCCAATGCTTCTTGAAAGGATCTCCAAAAGTTTGAAGTAAATTGTGATCCTCTATCGGAGATGATGGATATTGGAACTCCACAAAGTTGGACAATTTCGTTCATAAATATCTGTGCATACCTCACTCCACCATATGTAGTCTTCACCGGCAAAAAGTGTGTTGATTTTGTCAGTCGATCTACAATTACCCACATCGAATCAAAACCTCTAAGAGTTCGTGATAGACCGGTGACAAAATCCATAGTAATTCTTTCCCATTTCCACTCTGGAATCTGAATTTGTTGTAACAGTCCTACGGGCCGTTGATGCTCATCCTTGACCTGCTGACAAGTCAAACAACTAGAAACAAAGTTAGCAACATCCTTCTTCATACCTTCCCACCAATAAAATTGCTTCAGGTCATGGTACATTTTTGTGGATCCAGGATGTATGGTGTATTTAGAGTTGTGGGCTTCTTCCAGAATAGCATGTCTCGACCCATCTACGTCTGCTACACATAGCCTGTCACCCATTCGAAGAACACCATTACTTTCAACAATCATATCCTTGCTTTTACCAGTTAAGGCCTAATCTCTATATTTGCATAATTGTTCATCCTCATATTGGGCGGCCTTAATGCGCTCAACTAATGAAGACTTAGCCTGAGCACAAGCCAACAATGGCTCTGAATTTCCGACACAAAATATGATACCTGTATCTTCTAGTCTCTGAATATCTTTGGCTAATAGTGTCTTTGCAGGAGCTATATGCACCAAACTCCCCATAGATTTTTTGCTCAATGCATCAGCCACCACATTGGCTTTTCTTGGATGATACAAAATAGAACAATCATAGTCTTTGAGTAGTTCCATCCAACGACGCTGCTGAAGATTCAGATCTCTCTGCTGAAAGATATACTTCAGACTTTTATGGTCCGTATAAATCTCACAAGTTTCGCCGTATAGATAATAATGCCTCCAAATTTTTAGATCAAATACCACTACAGCCATCTCCAAATTAAGTGTAGGATAGTTTTGTTCGTGCTTTTTCAATTGTCTCGAAGGATAAGCTATAACACGACCATTTTGCATGAGAACACATCCTAATCCCACCCTCGAGGCGTCGCAGAATACTGTAAATCCTCCAGAACCTGATGGTAAGGCTAATATTGGTGCAGTTGTCAGACACATTTTGAGTTTCTGAAAGCTCTGCTCACATTCCTCCGTCCACTGAAACTTTGCATTTTTCTATTTTCTTGGTCAGCGGTGGTGCTATTCTGGGCCATCTCTGCTAAGCCTAGAAGCTGCGAATCTCTGTAGGCGAAGTAGGTCTGGGCCATTTCTGCACAACTTTTGTCTTCTTAGGATCTACCATAATTCCATCTTTGGAGACAACATGCCCCAGAAATGATAGTGAGTCTAGCCAAAATTCACACTTTGAGAACTTAGCATAAAGCCGATGTTCTCGCAATGTCTGCAACACAGTCCTGAGATGATGCTCGTGTTCTCCTTGGCTACGAGAATATATCAGGATATAATCAGTAAATACTATTACAAATCTATCTAGAAACGACTTGAACACCCTATTCATTAAATCCATGAATGCAGCTGGAGCATTAGTCAGTCCGAAAGGCATCACAAGGAACTCATAGTGCCTATATCGAGTTCTGAAAGCAGTCTTGGAAATATCTTCATCTTTGATTCTAAGCTGATGATAAACAGAATGGAGGTCAATCTTTGAAAAGTGGGCAGCTCCTTGTAACTGATCAAACATGTCATCTATACGAGGCAAAGGATATTTCTTGTGTATTGCTATCTTGTTCAACTACCTGTAGTCAACGCACATTCTCAGGGATGCATCTTTCTTCTTTACGAACAGTACCGGTGCACCCCATGGAGATATACTCGGTCTAATAAAACCCTTATCTAACAAATCATGTAGTTGATGTTTTAGCTCCTTCAACTCTGTTGGTGCCATCCGATATGGAGGTATTGATATGGGGTGTGTGTCAGGTGGCAAATCAATACCAAAATCTATTTCTCGTATTGGAGGCAATCCTGGAAGATCCTCAGGAAATACATCAGAAAATTCCCTCACTACTGGAACATTCTCTATACCAATTATTTCCTTTCTTGTGTCATTTACAATAGTTAAGAGACCCAAGCAACCTTTCTTCAGAAGTCGTTGAGCCTTTATAGAAGATATAATTTTGCAAGTCTTTGGAACCTGACCCCCTTTTAGAATAAAACTAGGCTCGTTTAGTATCTCAAACTTGACTACCTTTGCATGGCAATCGACGATAGCATAGCAAGAAGATAACCAATCCATTCCCATCAGAATATCAAAGTCAATCATATCAAGTACAATAAAATCAGTTAGAGTATCTCTACCCTCAACCCGTATCTGACAAGCACGATACACGTATTCAGCTAATAGAGACTCTCCAACAGGTGTAGCAACTAGAAAAGGATCATTCAATAGCTCAGGCTGTCAGCTAAACCTCAAAGCAAAGTACGAGGACACATAGGAGTGGATAGATCCCGGATTAATCAACGCAAGTGCATCAAATGAACATACATAAGGAATACATGAAACCACTGCATTCGAGGCCTGAGCATCCTGTCTAGTAAGTGAAAAAACTCTTGCTTGACCTCTACCAGCATTCCCTTGTCCTTGAGTCACAGTAGCACGGTCCCCAGCACCTCGACCTCTATTTCATGTACCTGTAGCACCTGTAGCATTACGAGTAGTCTGAGTAGGTGTAGATGACTGAATAGAATCCTGGTTGAAATTCCTCGGAGGCTAAGGGCAATCCCTCAAGTGATGTTCCAACTGGCCACACCGAAAGCACTCTCTAGTTAGAACACGACACTTGCCCAAATGTGATCTACCACAGGCCTGGCAGACTGGAGTAGTGGCATCTATCTGCCAAGAATTACGATGTCCAGATGCTGGTGGTCCCCTAGCACCCTGTCTGTAATGTGGTCTGTGAAGACAAGTGTGTCCCTTTTTGAGAACCATGTTGTTGTTTTCCCTAATTTCCTGCTTTTCGATTTTCACTAAAACCACCGCTAAAAAACCCTCATGAATTTGAACTTCTTACGTAAATAACTTGTTGCATGTTCATCACGTCCCTTGTTTTCAATTTTTCTAGCAAGGTCGACTGCATCAAAGTAGGATAAAGTCTTCATCTGTGGAGCTACTGCAGTGTATAACCGACCAACCAATCCATCAACGAACCTCTGAACTCGAGCTTCTTCGGTAGACACTAAGTACGGAGCATATCTAGCCATCTTACAAAATTTGGTGTTATATGTTGACACATCCATATCTGGAGTCTGAACCAATCTCTCAAAGTATCTAGCATATTTTTGCATCAGGATGTCCACAAGAAAATGATTCATGAATAACTTAGTGAACTCGTCCCATGTCAGTGGTGTTGCTCCTATTGGCCTTCCTAGCAACATAGTTTCATACTAGGTATTGGCCATATCCTTTAATTTGTATGTTGCGAGCTCTACAGCCCTCCCACTAGAACATCCTAGAGCATGTAATGCCTTGAGTGTCCCATCCAAGAAACTTTGAGGATCTGCTGAATTATCAGAACCTGTGAATTTTAGTGATTTCAATATCAGGAACTCTTGCAGGGATACTTCCTTATTTCCGAAAGCCTGAGTCTGTGCAGGTGCTTTTGGATGTAAAGTACACTGAGGAGTTGAACTGCCACCCTGAGTAGGCACCAACGCCTCTAACACATTGAATAACCTTTCCATTGCATCTGCAGGTAAGGCAACAGTAGGTACAACAGTTGGCACAGGTGATGGAGTGTCCTGAACACCCTTCCCTTGCACATGATCTGGCATAGCAACCTGGGGTTGACCCATGTTCCCAGCTTCAGGTTGAGGAGCAGTCTGTCTTCTAGTTTGATGAACTCGAACTTGATCGCACCCCTGGTAGTACCACGTCCAACACCATGTCTAGCAGATGAGGGTGTGCGTGTCCTAGCCATCTGCGAAAGAAATATTCCAAAGTCAATTTCAAGTTATCTCAATGCACGATCAAAGAATGAAAGAAGGTAAAACATTCCTAGATGTTCAGTAGCCTCAAGGTCATAACTATAGGTGCCTACATACCTATGAACAAGACTCTACCGAACATTGCTCCATGACTCGGGACTTAAAACCTGGCTCTGATAACAACTTTGTCACAACCCAATTTAGGATCATGACCGGCACTTAGGAGCGAATGCCCCCAAGTAAGCCTCATCGATATTTTACAGAAAATCTGATAGTGTTTCCCCTGTATTTGGACTATCCAAAAATTTTCCCTGTCTCAAATCAGCAACCAAACATCCTAGTAGCAATTCAAAATACAATGACTTATCAATTAACCAAAATAAATATCTACTATTAATAGTCCACCCACTAACGACTATAATTTACTACTTTATCTCCAACTTCGATAAGAATGGGTGATACTCAACACAAGTCTATCATAACAAATTATACTCAAGATACTAAAAGAATGACCATGGAGCGACTCCAAGAGTTCAAAGAAAAGACCATAACAATAATTAAAATTTCCTCCCACGCGAACAAGTGCGAGGCTCACCAAGAACTATCAACCTCTGCGCTCTAATTAACGAAATCCTCGCCCGCATCAACTACTGTATCTGGTAAAAAAATTAGCGGGGAATGAGTTGCTAGCTTAGTAAGTAATAGCACTTAACCACAACCGTTTTTATTGGGGACAAGTCAGAAAACATGCTAGTATATCAAAAAGGAAATAACATATAAATGCCCTTTCAGAAACAACAAATAATTTCCAGTCTCATCATGTTTTTCTTGTAGTATAATACAATTAGAAATTCAGTAATAACTCGATAACAACCATATAACATCACTATTCACATTTGGGAGGTTTCGATGAATGGATCATGTAATCCGTATAACTGTAGACTTCTTCGCAGGAAGTCAAACATAACGGTAGTCCCTACTCGAGGGAAATCGATAACGGTATGCTAGTCCTACCTTCCCACTAGCGAGGGCTATAATGGTAATACGTAATTATAAGGTGCACTAGGTCTAACGAACCCGCCGTTAGCTACGGGATCCTTCAATGTCTACTCCCATTTATACTCGTCTCTATATCCATATATACTCATAGGAAAATATTTTAAAACAATATAGGGAATTTCGGTTCTTATAAAATCATGTAATTTTATTTCGATAACAGTAATTTAAGTAACGGTAAAACATATCTAGTGACAACAAGAATATTTAAAACCACGGTATTCATCTAAAATAACTATTTCGGTATCATATCGAGTAAAAGACTTGTCCCACATGCAACTCAAAATAATCGGTAACATATTCATATTGAAAATCATGCAAGTTATGTTAACGCAAAGTGTGGTTACTACTCACAGTACTCGTGCCGAAATACCAAATGCTTCACCTTGAGCAATTCGTACAACTTCCTCCAATCAATCTATAATTACATAATATCGATCTAAAGTCAATTTCCTTATTTAGGATAACTCATCGCTAATATAGAATACGCAACCCTCGAGGTTTCATAGTTGACTCTAAATTCGCCGAATTATATTCACCCATGCGATGAGTAATTTAAATTAGTCCAATATTTTTCAAATAAAAAGCAGTTATATAGTTTATTCCATGTACTATTCAATTTCCTTAATCATGTATATAGAGATACTAGTTTAAATAAATTACACTGCTATCTACCCCTTATTCTTTTGTTCTTAAACCTCCAGTTGTTTTCCCCAATTCTTAATCAAATCACACCCTTGTAATTACCCAAGCTTACTATAAAATTCTATATCTACAATCGATATTGCCATAATAGATGTGTCACAACACGATTTCGGAGTCGTGATGGCGCCTGTCGTGGAACCAGGCAAGCCGCCCCTTTGTTCTAAGCTAAATTCAATTTCCAGTAAAAATACGATTTTTAAATGAATTTATTGATAATACTAAGAGTCTGAAGTTTAAAAATAATATTTGAAAAACCAAATTAAAAACCTCCAACCCCGGATGCGGTGTCACTCAGTCATGAGCTGCTATATCATAAAATAGAGAAATGAATAAATATATAACATAGTCTCAAAATAAGTGCAACAGGTGGAATAAGGAAGAGAACACGAGGTAGCGATCACCAGTTGCTACCTCGACAACTCCAATGAAACTCTAACAGTTGCTCAGTATCCACTACCGGGTCCCGGTGTACCTAGGTCTACACACGAGGTGCAGGGGGTAACGTGTCACGACCAAAATCGATAGGTCGTGATGGCGCCGGACACCACTGTCAGGCAAGCCAAATCCTTAATTAGTTGAAATATATTCATGTTTTAACATTTTCGAAACCGTTATCTTTTCTTGCATTTCATAATCAAGTAAATAAATTTTCGTAAATTAAATATGACAACAAATAAATTCGGTTATTTAAAAAAAGTGATCTAAGATTTCCACTTAAACAATTATCCCAATACATATCTTAGAACCCGGTGTCACAAGTAGATGAGTTATTTCTAAGAATTTATACAATCATTACAAAGCCTGTCCGAAATACAACTGGACGAGGAAATTTAAAATGAAATAGATACAGTAAAAAGGTGACTCTGTCAGCTGCGGATCGCCTCTGGAAGATGCAGCTCGCCTGAGTCTCCGAATCCTCCACATTTGCTATGTAAGTACCTGTGCAATAAAATGCACAGCAAGTGAAGTGTGAGTACAAAAACAACGTATACTCAGTAAGTCGCCCGCCTAGACTCAGAGAGATAGTGACGAGAGGTAAATTTAGACACTTAAGAGTGACGCTAAGCATGGTTTTATCATAAGCAGTTTATAAAACATGATTTAAACATCCTTCAATTTCGTTCACATTTAACACTTTATATCTTCGTCATATTAACAACTAATCAACATGGTGATTTAGTGAAATAATAATGAATCAATGGAAGGAACAAGTTCTTCCAAAAATCTTTTTAATAACTTTAAGTCTTTGTCATTTAAATGGTTTTTTTCAGATTTGGCGAGCATCTGGAATAACTGCCCCAAACATCTGACTGCATTTTCCAACTGAAATGACAAATTTAACATTTCAAGCAATTAATCAGGCAAATATCATAGCAACTACGCAACAAATATCATTCGCAGGCAATGCCGAGGGTCGAACGGCGCGGACCAACAATAATAAATTGTGCACTGCCGAGGGGTCGACCGGCTCGAACCATAGATACATCTATCTGCCCCGCTCGCCAATCGATCATGCGACGCGGTTAACATAATACGGCTAGCCTGCTCGCGAATCATACATGCGACTCAGGTGCTCATATGAATACATACACAAATACCGGGTCCTCCTTCTCGCGAATCACTCAAGCAACTCAGGCACCCAACCTTACACATATCCACACAATAAATTCATATTTTTATTAAAAAAAACCATTTTTCTCAGGAATGTGGTAAAATCTTTACTAAAAGAAATATGAAATATAGGTTTTGAAATCTTTGTTTTTGAAACTCATTTGTCAAATATAGTGATACTCCAGGATACCATCCAATCCAGGTACACATATATTCACAGCGGAAACAAATTCTCTTTTTAGAAGATTAACAATATGATCTCTAGCTTTATTTTAAACATATAATTATGTTTTCGGTCATATTAGCAGTTCAATGATACAGGGAGGGTTACAGGTACAGACATAAAGCATGCTAGTGGGTCCTAGGCTACCCGAACATGGCATAATAGTAGCTACGCACGGACTACCATCACATCGTGCGTACGTCGCCCCCAAAGATGATAGCATGTAGTGAATTAATTTACGTAAGGGGACGATTCCTCCTCATAAAGTTAGAAAGGAGACTTACCTCGCTCCGGAATTCCAACACCGGCTTCCAAGCCCTTCCGATGACTCCAACGGACGCATAATGCTCCAAAACTACCACATAAATGGCGAAGCAATGAAAATTCATCCTAATACTCACAACAAATTCAGATTATATACTTTCCTAACCCCACCCAGTGAAATGACCAAAATGCCCTCGGGCCCACGTGCGCGGAATCCGAAATTTCTCGGAGGTACGTTCGACCCATAGCCTTACTAACTCAAATATATAATTTAATCAAATATTCATGCTCAATTCGTGGCTAAAGTCCACATTTTCCATATTCTAGGTTTTTCTTCCAAAAACCCCCCCATTTCCTACAAAGTTTCAAGCCTAATCCATGCATATAATCTTGTATTTAACCTTAGAAACAAGTAGAACAACTTACCTCTTGATGCTTGGTGAAATCTCCCTTGAAAGCTCTCCAAAAACCACCTAACTCATGAAGAAAATGAGAGAGAAATGGCACAAACCCGTTTTAAAACATTTTGCACCTGCGGTCCAATAGTCGCTCCTACGGCTCCACACTTGTGGAAAATCCATCGCAGGTGCGGCTCTGACTCAGCCCAGCAAAAACCTACTCATGCGATACCTCTTCTCACCTGTGACACCGCAAGTGCGACCAAAGTCCCGCACCTGTGGTCCCTCAACTCCAGACCCAAAATCTCGCACCTGCGGCTCCCTTAGCCGCACCTGCGGCCAAAACCTCGCAGGTGCGGATCACACCAGATGACAGCAGAAACCAGCTCTTTTCCAACTTCAACTTTGATCCTTTAACCACCCAGAATCCACCCGAGGCCCCCAAGACCCCGTCCAATTACACCAACCTGTCCAAAAACATGACAAGGACTTGCTCGAGCCCTCAAATCACATCAGACAACGCCGAAACCACGAATCGCACTCAAATCCAATTCTTTAAGAACTTAGAATTTCAAACTTCTACATACGATGCTGAAACCTATCAAATCACGTCTGATTAACCTCAAATTTTGCACTCAAGTCATAATAAACATTACGGACCTGCTCCAACTTCTGGAATCACATTCCGACCTGTATATCAAAACTTCCACTTCCGATCGGATTTCCCAAAAACCTTCAAATTTCTATCTTTAGCCAAATGATTCCAAAATGACCTACAGACATCAAAATTCACTTCTGATCGCACTCCCAATTCCAGAATCGCCATACGGAGCTATTCCCAGACTTGGAATCCCAAACAGACATCAACCTCACTGATATGCACTTCAAGCCCAAATTCATGAAATCCTTCTTAAATGCTAACTTCCACAATATACGCTGAAATGCTCCCGGGTTATCCAAAATCCGATCCGGACATACACCCAAGTCCGAAATCATCATACGAACCTGTTGGAACCTTCAAATCCTGATTCGGAGATCGTTTACTCAAAATTCCAATCTTAGTTGATTTCTCCAACTTAAGGCTTCTGAAATGAGAATTTTTCTTTCCAAATCAATTCTATACTTCCTGGAATTCAATTCCAACCACGCCCACAGGTCATAATACCTGAAACAGAGCTGGTCACGACTTCAGACCGCTGAACGACGCACTAGAGCTCAAAACGACCGGTCGGGTCCTTACATAACGTGCGTACAACAACTCAGAAGTAACGAACCCAAACAATGGGATGAGAGGAAGTGACGGAATAAACCTCGATAATTATTCATAAGCATACAAAATTTAGGCATGTTCACAGTTTATCAGAAAATAACAACATAATATGCTAGATATACCTCAATATGCTCTACATGCCAATATGTCACAGTGTGAAAATGCATATAGTGCTCACAACTCTTCCACAGAAGTCCACCCAGTACTATATATGGCTCTCAAGGCCAGGGAAGTTCCATCCCAGAATATGCATAACACCGGTGACCGTAGTCACTCCGTACTGAGGAAAAGGCCAGTCCAGCCCCACGGAGAAGATCCATCTTTGGAATACAACACTCGGACAATCTCCATGTTTAGGGAAGATCCATCCCTCACATAACATCAGATTCGTACAAGATCCATGTCCAGGGAAGATCCATCCCTCACATAACATCATCTTCGGACAAGATCCATGTCCAAGGAAGATCCATCCCTCACATAACATCATCTTCGGACAAGATCCATGTCCAAGGAAGATCCATCCCTCATCATCAATGTGCTCACTGGGGGTGTAAAGACTTCGGAGGGGCCCTAGTGTCCCAAGCGCTATATCAAGCCAACGAAGGCATGATTTAGTATCGTTACGGTGTGCAGTACGATCTCATAACTGTCTCAATAACATGCTCTCAACCTCACTTAATCTTTTACTCTTCAGTCTCACTCACAGGGATTACAGATGCATCCATCAGCCCGAAACAATGACAAGTATGCATATAATTAACAATACTGAGACTGAGGTATGAAGTGATATGCTATAACAGGACTGAGTATATGAAATCAAATAATCACAAAATGAGACACAAATATACGACCACTCGGGTCTCAACATTTTCGGCTTGAAGCCTAGCATTTATACTTAACATGATTCCTAACAGGTTCATAATTACTACATTAACAGAAGCACATATATCATTAGTGAATAACCACTAAGTGGTGCCATGGGATAAGCTAGGCCACAAATACTCGGTGCACGCCCGATCGCCCGTCACTTGGCATGCGTGTCACCTCGATTATAGTCATAAATCATTTAGCTTGGGGTTTCGAACCCTCAAAACCAACTTTGGAAACGTTACTTACCTCAAAACCGGCTAAAATACTATACCGCAGTGCCTTTGCCTCTAAATTCAGCCTCTGAGTGCTCCAAATCTACCAAAAATCAGATGTATATCATTATAATATTCCAAGGAACGAAACCTAATCGAAATTTATCAAAAATACTCAAAAATCCCGAAATTGGTCAAACCCGACCCCCGAGCCCACGTCTCGGAACTCGATGAAATTTATACCACAATAATCCTCATCCTCCCACGAGTCTATACATACCAAGAAAACTGAAATCGGAGTCCAAATGACCCCTCAAATTCCCATTTTAAGGTTTCTAAATCACAAGCCCTAATTACCCATTTTTAGCATTGTTTTCCCCAATTTTCACCACTAATCAGATCTTTAATCACATAAAAATGAGTTTTAAGTCAAAATTCCTTACTTCAATGAAGAACTATCGATTTCCCTCTTCAAAAACCCTTCAAAAGCTTCAAACCCAAATAACAATGGTTAAAGAATGGTCAAAATTCGCTAAGGGTTCTTTTTATAGGTTCTGTCCAGCGATGACCGCACCTGCGGTCCTTTTCTTGCACCTGCGGTGCCAGGTGCGCACCTGCGAAACTAACTTAAGTATGGACTTCTGCACCTGCGACCTTTGCTGACCCAGCCAACTACCGCATCTGCGGAGCCTTTTCCGCTTCTGCAGGCTCGCACCTGCGGTCCCCCATCCGCAGGTGCGGAAACACCAGAAGGTTTCCCACCCTCAACTCCAAAATGCCAAAAATCATGCCGTTACCCATCCAAACTCAACCCGAGGCCCTCGAGACCCCAACCAAAAATAAAAACAAGTCATAACTGATCACCCGGACTTAGTCGAACCCTCGGAACACCCAGATTAACATCGAAACACTAAAGCAACCAATGATTCAAGCCTAAAGATATTCAAACTTCTGAAATTCACCAACGCTGCCGAAACGACCCAAACCTCGTCCGAGTGATATGAAAATTTGCACACACATCCAGAATGACGCTACGAACCTGTTCCAATTTCCCGAATTCCATTCCGACCCCGATAGCCTATTTTCCACTGCCGACCGGAAATCGCCAAAAACTAACTTTCGCCAATTCAAGATTCTACATCGGACCTCAAAACTACATTCCGAACACACCCCTAAGTCTCAAATCACCTAACAAAGCTATCCGAGCCATAAAATCTACATTCCGAAGTCGTTTACCTATAAGTCAATTCTCGATTGACTTTTCCAACTATTGAGATCATTTAAGAGACTAAGTGCCTTAATTCTCACCACGACCACTCTGAACCCGAGTCAACCAACCTAACACTACACAAATGAGATGAACCAAACAAGCAATGAAGCAAAAATGGGGGAAACAGGCTAAACTCTCGGAACGACCGGCCGGGTTGTTACGTTCTCCCCCTCTTAAACAAGCATTCTTCCTCGAACGTGCCAAAGAGTTGTTCCAAAAGCCATCAAACCACCGAATAACCTTACCAAGCACATACACAGGGGCGATCCCACGTCACCCTATCCGATATAGGTCCAATAGCACAACACAATCGAAATTTTGAAGTCCAACCTGACCTATAAAACTTAGGACCAATCTTTCCACTTCTGAAATAATTTATGAGATCAAAATTCCACAACTACAAACTGAATAAGTCTGCACATGATGGATCAAGACATATACGCACCCTAGATGAAATCACATAATACACCGCGTGACTCAAACACTCATAGTGATAAATCCTAATCACAATAGCTGCTCAGAGCGACCCAACATCGGTACATAACCTTTTATCAAGAAATGCCTCGCTCTAACCCTTTCATATACTACCGATGATGACAGAAACACATAAAAACTAACAACCATTCGTCCGATCAGTCAGACATGAAACTCCCCCTTCCTAAACAGGAATTGTAGCAAATTTCTAAGCCGACTCCCGATATTTATCCTTCCAACTATGTTGTAGACAATTCTGACAATATTCATTCTAGGTCTAATGACCTCTTCTCATCCCACACAAACACTTTGATGATGTGACACATCAATACAATTCAAAGCCATAACCTGTGCAACTCGTGCACTCAACAACAACATCCTAACGTAATCAAATTACATAAAAGACTCACACGAGAGGACTATGCTGCCATTAACAATTACCCTCACAACATCATGCTAAAAGCCTGGCACACATCGTAAAAATCAAAACACACGAATCCTATACCAAAGATCATACCCCTATATAACTTTGCTACACTGAGTGATCCCATCGAAGCTCTAGTCCACATGAAATACTTCAAGCCACCAGTAGATATCATTTACTTAGTCATCTGAAACTGCCAATGTTGCCTAAGAATTTTGACCTTCCTTCCAGAACTGAACCGTGAACTCACACATGCAAATCTCGACTCTAAACAACGTACCACATATACCATGCCATCCTATGATAAATATGGAAACTTCATAACCCCTTCTGAGCCACAAGCAACTACGTACTCAACTAGCCAAGAACTTACATTTTATCCCATCTAGAAGCAAAATCACTATACCTCTCATGCTCCTCACACCAATAGAAATACACATCTCTAACTGTGGTAGAAACAATCAGGAACTATTCAAATCCCATTTGTACAACACCAAACCGTCAGAACTGAATCCTTCTAACTCAACCATGCTACGCAGGTCACCAACACCCAAGAGCATTGCTAGGAAACACATGTAGAAACTCATTGCCTCATAAGCACCCACTACACCTTTTACAATTATAGCTCAATCATTCAACTGAACTCACCTACCCATAGAGTACATTACAGCTTGTGTCGAAGAATTTCCATTACTCGAGTCATTCCCAGACTCCACCTCTGCAGATCATAACTGATCCACTAGTATACCCCAAACTGAAACCAATACAACACATCATCGGGCAACCAACTAATCATTAGCAGACTCCCCCACTTGGCTCAAAGCCAACGGTCAAGACAACAATAACTCGCAATGCCCATATGCTTTCACTGCCACAAACCGTAGTGGGATTCAACTAAATCCTTCATAAGCTCATACATAACTCAAACCATTAAACATCCTAAATCATCTCCAGATAGAGGTCAAACACTCAACGGTTCTCGCTACATATCCAGCCAATCCCTTTTTGTCACAATCAAGCAATATAAGCACATCTCACCCTCAAATCACACTCACCACATACACATCTAGTCACCAAGTCTCGTCATTAAGGATACCAACGGACATATAAGTCCCCCAAATACATGTGCTCACACAAACGAAATCTCGGCACTCAAGCCACAGACAAAAATCTAGCCTCAAGTCCTCCAGGCCGGCCCCCAACATATTAAAATCACATCCCATTCATGGAAGTCACAAGCCATCGATGCAGAGTTGATACCGAGCGCTCACGTGCGCGCTCAAATACATGAAAGGAGTTCAAAGAATTATGCTTCGGGTTGAACTAATGGATTTACACGATAAGAGTTCAAGAACGTGAGATCTTTCCTAAAGGTTCTACAGCCTCTCGAAGATAAGTACAGACGTCTCCGTACCGATCCACAAGACTCTACTAAACCTGCTCATGACTGGTGAGACCTATTTAACCTATAGCTCTGATACCATCTTGTCACGACCCAATTTCAGAGTCGTGATGGCGTATGTCGTGGAACCAGGCAAGCCGCCCCTTTGTTTCTAAGCTAAATTGAATTTCCAGTAAAAATACGATTTTAAACGAATTTATTGATAATACTAAGAGTCTGAAGTTTAAAAACAATATTTGAAAAAAAAAATTTAAAACCTCCAACCCCGGTATCGGTGTCACTCAGTCATGAGCTGCTATATCATAAAATAGAGAAATGAAGAAATAGATAACATAGTCTTAAAACAAGTGCAATAGGTGGAATAAGAACGGGAAGACGAGGTCGTGATCGCCAGCTACTACCTCGACAATTCCAATGGAACTCTAACAGCTGCTCAGTATCCACTACCGGGTCCCAGAAGTACACCAAATCAGAAGTAACGAACCCAAAATATGGGCTGAGAGGTAGTGACAAACTAGACCTCAATAATTAATCATCAGCATACAAAATTTAGAGTTCACATTTTATCAGAAAATAACAACAGAATATGCTTGATATACCTCAATATGCTCTACATGCCAACATGTCACAGTGTGAAAATGCACATAGTGCTCACAACTCTTTCACAGAAGTCCACATACTCTATATATGGCTCTCAGGCCTAGGGAAGTTCCATCCCGGAATATGCATAACACCGGTGATCGTAGTCACTACGTAGTGAGGAAAAGGCCAGTCCAGCCCCACGGAGAAGATCCAACTCCGAAATACAACACTCGGACAATCTCCATGTCCAGGAAAGATCCATACCTCACATAACATCAGCTTCGGACAAGATCCATGTCCAGGGAAGATCCATCCCTCACATAACATCAGCTTCGAACAAGATTCATGTCCAGGGAAGATCCATCCCTCATCATCAATGCGCTCGCTGGGGGTGTAAAGACTCCGAAGGGGCCCTAGTGGCCCAAGCGTCATATCAAGCCAACGAAGGCATGATTTAGTATCGCTATGGTGTGCAGTTCGGTCTCATAACTGTCTAAATAACAGGCTCTCGCTCTCACTTAATCATTAATCTTCAGTCTCACTCACATGGATCACAGATGCATCCATTAGCCCGAAACAATAATAAGTATGCATATAATTAACAATATTGAGACTGATGTATGAAGTGATATGCTATAACAGGACTGAGTATATGAAATCAAATAATCACAAAATGAGACAGTAATATACGACCACTCGGGTCTCAGCATCGGCGTGAAGCCTAGCATTTATACTTAACATGATTCCTAACAGGTTCACAATTACCACATTAATAGAAACACAGATATCATTAGTGAATAACCACTAAGAGGTTCCATGGGATAAGCCACGCCACAAATACTCAGTGCATGCCCGCATGCCCGTCACTTGGCATGCGTGTCACCTTGATTATAGTCATAAATCATTTAGCTCGGGGTTTCGAACCCTCAGAATTAAGTTTAGAAATGTTACTTACCTAAAAACCGGCTAAAATACTATTCTGCAGTGCCTTTGCCTTAAATTTGGCCTCCGAGTGCTCCAAATCTACCAAAAATCATATGTATATCATTATAATATGCCAAGGAACGAAACCTAATCAAAATTTATCAAAAATACTCAAAAATACCGATATTGGTCAAACCCGACCCCCGGTCCCATGTCTCGGAACTCGATGAAATTGATACCACAAGAATCCTCATCCTCTCACGAGTCTATACATACCAAGAACACTGAAATCGGAGTCCAAATGACCCCTCAAATTCCCATTTTAAGGTTTCTAAATCACAAGCCCTAATTACCCATATTTAGCACTGTTTTTCCCCAATTTTCACCACTAATCAGACCTTTAATCACATATAAACGATTTTTAAGTCCAAAATCCTTTCCTCAATTAAGAACTATCGATTTTCCTATTCAAAAAACCTTCAAAAGCTTCAAACCCGAATAACAATGGTGAAAGAATGGCCAAAAGTCGCTAAGGGTTCTTTTTATAGGTTCTGCCCAGCGATGACCGCACCTGCAGTCCTTTTCTCGCACCTACGGTGCTAGGTGCGCACCTGCCAAAATGACTTAAGTCCGAACATCCGCACCTACGACCATTCTTCCGCACCTGCGACTCTGCAGGTGCGGTCCAAGTCTCGCACCTGTGACCTTTGCTTACCCAGCCAACTTCCGCATTTTGCGGAGCCTTGTCCACTTTTGCGGGCTCGCACATGCGGTCCCCCATCCGCAGGTGCGGAAACACCAAAAGGTTTCCCACCCGCAACTCCAAAATGCCAAAAATCATGTCGTTACCCATCCGAATTCAACCCGAGGCCCTCGGGACCCCAACCAAAAATACGAATAAGTCATAACTGATCACCTGGACTTAGTCTCACCCTCGAAACACCTAGATTAACATCGAAACACCAAATCAACCCATGATTCAAGCCTAAAAATATTCAAACTTCCAAAATTCACCAACAATGCCGAAATTACCCAAACCTCGTCCGAATGATATGAAAATTTTCACACACATCTAGAATGACGCTACTAACCTGCTCCATTTTTCGGAATTCCATTCAGACCCCGATAGCCTATTTTTCACTGCCGACCGGAAATCGCAAAAAATTAAACTTTCACTAATTCAAGCCTAATTCTACATCGGACTTCAAAACTACATTCCGAACACACCCCTAAGTCCCAAATCACCTAACGAAGATATCCAAGACATAAAATCTACATTCCGAGGTCGTTTACCTATAAGTCAATTCCCGATTGACTTTTCCAACTATTGGGCTCATTTAAGAGACTAACTTCTTTAATTCTCACCATGACCACTCTAAACCCGAGTCAACCAACCTAACACCACACAAAAGAGATGAACCACACAAGCAGTGAAGTAGAAATGGGGGAAACGGGCTAAACTCTTGGAACGACCGGCCGGGTCATTACAAGATAGAAGCATACTTGTGGTGGTTACCTGGAACTCTATTATTGAGGCTCGAAAATATATGTCAATTTCCCTTTGATGGATCACGATATAGCTGCTAAAGGCAGCAACGAAACTTTTCTAAGTTTTGATTCTTTAGTGGCTAAGGTTTTTCCAACCCTCTAATTTGAACGATAGGTTTAATATGATGGGCCTTAGCCTACTACCCCTCTTTTATATATAATTCAATTCTTTTGGACTTATTTATTTGTTTTTCTCTTTTTTTTGGCTAATGACCAAGACACCCTTATTTAAAATATAGGGTATTACATTCTCCCCACCTTATGAAATTCGGTCCCCGAATTTAACTCAAGTGCATACTTGTAGATTGAAACAAATGGGGATACTTCGCTTGAATATCTTTTTCTACTTCCCAAGTAGCTTCTTCAACGGTATGATTTCTCCATAAAACTTTAATGAACACATTTTATTTTGACCGTAGCTTTCTTACTTGTCTATCAATAATTTCCATCGGCTCCTCATAAAACAACTTCTCATCAAGCGGTATAGCAGGTGCTTCAAGCACCTGAGATGAGTCTTATATACATTTCCTTAGCATTGAGACATGAAACACTGGATGAATAAAGGACAACTCAGGAGGAAGTGCCAAACGATAAGCCACGACTCCCACTCGGCCTAGTATCTCATACGGTCCTATAAACCTGGGGCTCAACTTGCCTCTTTTCCTAAACCACATCACCCCTTTCATATGAAAGACTCGTAGGAACACTTTGTCCCCAATTGCGAACACTAAATCTCTTCTCCTATTATCAGCATAAGACTTTTGTCTACTTTGAGCTGTAAGCAATCTCTGTCTGATCAACTTGACCTTTTCCATAGCTTCTTGTACTAGGTCAGGTCCTAATAAGTTAGTCTCACCAGCTTCAAACCATCCAATCGGTGAATGACATCTTCTACTATACAATGCTTCGTACGGTGCAATTTGAATACTGGACTGGAAGTTATTGTTGTAAGAAAATTCAGCTAAAGGTAGATAAGTGTCCCAACTACCTCCAAAATCAACAATGAAAGCTCTCAACATATCCTCCAAGATCCGTATGGTACGTTCCGACTGCCCGTCTGTCTGTGGATGAAATGAAGTGCTAAGATCTACTCGTGTACCCAATGCTTCTTCAAAATATCTCCAACGGTGTGAAGTAAATTGTGATCCTCTATCGGAGATGATGGATATTGGAACTCCATGAAGTCGGATAATTTTGTTCATAAATATCTGTGCATACCTCACTCCACCATATATAGTCTTCACCGGCAAAAAGTGTGCTGATTTTATCAGTCGATCTACAATTACCCACACCGAATCATAACCTCTAAGAGTTCGTGTTAGACAAGTGAAAAAATCCATAGTAATTCTTTCCCATTTCTACTCTGTAATCTCAATTTGTTGTAACAGTCCTGCGGGCCGCTGATGCTCAGCCTTGACCTGCTGACAAGTCAAACAACTAGAAACAAAGTTAGCAACATCCTTCTTCATACCTTCCCACCAATAAAATTGCTTCAGAGCATGATACATTTTTGTGGATCTAGGATGTATGGTGTATTTAGAGTTGTGGGCTTCTTCGAGAATAGCATGTCTCAACCCATCTACGTCTGCTACACATAGTCTGTCACATATTCAAAGAACACCATCACTTTCAACAATCATATCCTTGCTTTTACCAGTTAAGGCCTCATCTCTGTATTTGCATAATCGTTTATCCTCATATTGGGTAGCCTTAATGCGATCAACTAATGAAGACTTAGCCTGAGCACAAGCCAAAAAGGGCTCTGAATTTCCGACACAAAATTTGATACCTGTATCTTCTAGTCTTTGAATATCTTTGGCTAACAGTCTCTTTGCAGGAGCTATATGCGCCAAACTCCCCATAATTTTCTGCTCAATGCATCAGCCACCACATTGGCTTTTCTTGGATGATACAAAATAGAACAATCATAGTCTTTGAGTAGTTCCATCCAACGACGCTGTCGAAGATTCAGATCTCTCTACTGAAAGATATACTTCAGACATTTATGGTCCGTATAAATCTCACAAGTTTCGCCGTATAGATAATTCCTCCAAATTGTTAGAGCAAATACCACTGTTGCCATCTCCCAATCATGTGTAGGATAGTTTTGCTTGTGATTTTTAAATTGTCACAAAGAATAATCTATAACACAACCATTTTTCATGAGAACACATCCTAATCCCACCCTCGAGGCGTCACAGAATACTGTAAATCCTTCAGAACCTGATGGTAAGGCTAATATTGGTATAGTTGTCAGACACGTTTTGAGTTTCTGAAAGCTCTACTCAGATTCCTCCGTCCACTGAAACTTTGCACTTTATGTGTTAGCTTGGTCCGCGGCGCTGCTATTCTGGAAACATCCTGCATAATCCGCCTGTAATAGCCTGCTAAGCCTAAAAGCTGCAAATCTCTATAGGCGAAGTAGGTCTGGGCCATTTTTGCAATCCTTTTGTCTTCTTAGGATCTACCATAATTCCATATTTGGATACAACATGTCCCAGAAATGATAGTGAGTCTAGACAAAATTCACACTTTGAGAACTTAGCATAAAGTCGATGTTCTCGCAATGTCTGCAACACAGTCCTGAGATGATGCCCATGTTCTCCTTGGCTACGAGAATATATCAGGATATCATCAATAAATACTATTACAGATTTATCCAGAAATGGCTTGAACACCCTATAAATTAAATCCATGAATGCAGCTGGAGCATTAGTTAGTCCGAAAGGCATCACAAGGAACTCATAGTGCCTATATCGAGTTCTGAAAGCAGTCTTGGAAATATCTTCATCTTTGATTCTAAGCTGATGATAACCAGAACGGAGTTCAATCATTGGAAAGTGGGAAGCTCCTTGTAACTGATCAAACATGTCATCTTTACGAGGCAAAGGATATTTCTTGTGTATTTTTATCTTGTTCAACTGCTTGTAGTCAATGCACATTCTTAGGGATCCATCTTTCTTCTTTACGAACAGTACTGGTGCACCCCATGGAGATATACTCGGTCTAATAAAACCCTTATCTAACAAATGTTGCATTTGCTATTTTAGCTCCTTCAACTCTGTTGGTTCCATCCGATATGGAGGTATTGATATGGGTTGCGTGTCAGGTGGCAAATCAATACCAAAATCTATTTCTCATACTGGAGGAAATCCTGGAAGATCCTCAGGAAATAAATCAGAAAATTCCCTCACTACTGGAACATTCTCTATACCAATTTTTTCCTTTCTTGTTTCATTTACAATAGCTAGATCCCCAAGCAACCTTTCTTCAGCTAGAGTATCTCTACCCTCAACACGTATCTGACAAGCACGATACACGTATTCAGCTAATAGAGACTCTCCAACAAGAGTAGCAACTAGAAAATGATCATTCAATAGCTCAGGTTGTCTGCTAAACCTCAAAGCAAAGTACGAGGATACATAGGAGTGGGTAGATCTCGGGTCAATCAATGCAAGTGCATCAAATGAAATGATAGAAATAACACTTGTAACCACTGCATTCGAGGCCTTAGAATCCTTTCTAGTAAATGCAAAAACTCTCGCCTGACCTCGACCAGCATTCCCTTGTCCTTGAGTCACAGTAGCACGGTACCCAGCACCTCGACTTGTATTTCATGTACCTGTAGCACCTATAGCATTACGAGTAGTCTGAGTAGGTTTAGCTGACTGAATAGAAGCCTGGTTGAAATTCCTCGGAGGCTGAGGGAAATCCCTCAATTGATGTCCCAACTGGCCACACCGAAAGCACTCTCTAGTTAGAACACGACACTTGCCCAAATGTGATCTACCACATGTCTGGAAGACTAGATTAGTGGCCAATATCTGCCCAAAATTGCGATGTCCAGATACTGGTGGTCCCCTAGTACCCTGTCTGTAATGTGGTCTGTGAAGACAAGTGTGTCCCTGTCTGAGAACCATGTTGTAGTTATCCTGATTTCCTGCTTTTCGATTTTTACTAAAACCGCCACTGAAAGACCCTCATGTCTTGGCCTTCTTACATAAATCAATAGCTACACGTTCATCACGTCCCTTGTTTTCAATTCTTCTAGCAAGGTCAACTGCATCTGAGTAGGATAAAGTCTTCATCTGTGGAGCTACTGCAGTGTATAACCGACAAACCGATCCATTAACGAACCTCTGAACTCGAGCTTCTTTGGTAGACACTAAGTACGGTGCATATCTAGCCAGCTTGCAAAACTTGGTGTTATATGTTGACACATCCGTATCTGGAGTCTGAACCAATCTCTCAAAGTCTCTAGCATATTTTTGCATCAGGCTGTCCGGAAGAAGATGATTCATGAACAACTTAGTGAACTCATCCCATGTCAGTGGTGTTGCTCCTGTTGGCCTTCCTAGCAACATAGTTTCATACTAGGTGTTGGCCATATCCTCTAGTTTGTATGTTGCGAGCTCCACGGCCTTCTCACTCAAACATCCTAGAGCACGTAATGCCTTGAGTGTCCCATCCAAGAAACTTTGAGGATCTGCTGAATTATCAGAACCTGTGAATTTTGGTGATTTCAATTTCAGGAATTCTTGTAGGGATACATCCTTATATCCGAAAGCCCGAGTCTGTGCAGGTGCTTGTGTATGTAAAGTAACCTGAGGAGCTGAACTTCCACCCTGAGTAGGCACCAATGCCACTAACACATTCAATAACCTTGCCATTGCGTCTGCAGGTAAGGCAACAATAGGTACAACAGTTGGCACTGGTGATGGAGCGTCCTGAACACCCTTCCCTTGCACTTAATCTGGCATAGCAACCTGGGGTTGACCTATGTTCCCAACTTCAGGTTGAGGAGCAGTCTGTCTTCTAGTTTGATGAACTCCAACTTGATCGCCACCCCTGGTAGTACCACGTCCAGCAGATGAGGGTGTGCGTGTCCTAGCCATCTGCGAAAGAAATATTCCAAAGTCAATTTCAAGTTATCTCAACGCACGATCGAAGAATGAAAGAAGGGAAAACATTCCTAAATGTTCAGTACCCTCAAGGTCATAAGTATGGACGCCTACATAACCATGATAAAGACTCTACTAAACATTGCTCCATGACTCGGGACTTAAAACCTGGCTCTGATACCTACTTTGTCACAACCCAATTTAGGATCATGACCGGCACTTAGGAGCAAATGCCCCCAAGTAAGCCTCATCGATATTTTATAGAAAATCGGATAGAGTTTTCCCTATATTTGGACTATCCCAAAAAATTTCCCTGTGTCAAATCAGCAACCAAACATCCTAGTAGCAATTTAAAATACAATGACTTATTAATTAACCAAAATAAATATCTACTATTAATAGTCCACCCTCTAACAACTAGAATTTACTAATTTATCTCCAACTTCGATAAGAATGAGCGATACTCAACACAAGTCTATCATAACAAAGAATACTCAAGATACTAAAAGAATGACCATGGAGCGACTCTAAGAGTTCAAAGAAAAGACCATAACAATAACTAAAATTTCCGCCATGCGAACAAGTGCGAGGCTCACCAAGAACTATCAACCTATGCGCTCTAACTAACAAAATCCTCGCCCGCGTCAACTACTGTATCTGTAAAAAACTTAGCGGGGAATGAGTTGCTAGCTCAGTGAGTAATAACACTTAACCACAACCGTTTTTATTGGGGAAAAGTCAGAAAACATGCTAGTATATCAAAAAGGAAATAATATATAAATGCCTTTTCAGAAACAATAAATAATTTTCAGTCTCATCATGTTTTTCTTGTAGTATAATAGAATTAGCAATTCAACAATAACTCGGTAACAACCATATAATATCAATATTCACATTTGGGAGGTCTCAATGAATGGACCATGTAATCGGTATAACTGTAGACTTCTTCGCAAGAAGTCAAACATAACGGTAGTCCCTACTCGAGGAAAATCGGTAACGGTATGCTAGTTCTACCTTCTCACTAGCGAGGGCTATAACGGTAATACATAATTACAAGGTGCACCAGGTCTAACAAACCCGCCGTTAGCTATGGGATCCTTCAAAGTCTACTCTCATTTATGCTTGTCTCTGTATCCATATATACTCATAGGAAAATATTTTAAATAATATAGGGCATTCCGGTTCTTATAAAATCATATAATTTTATTTCGATAACAGTAAATTTAAGTAACGGTAAAACATATCTAGTGACAACAATAATATTTAAAACCACGGTATTCATCTAAAATAACTATTTCGGTATCATATCGAGTAAAAGACTTGTCCCACATGCAACTCAAAATAATCGATAACATATTCATATTGAAAATATGTGTAAATCATGCAAGTTATGAAAACGTAAATTGTGGTAAGATTACTACTCACAGTACTCGTGCCGAAATACTAAATGCTTCACCTCGAGCAATTCGTACAACTTCCTCCAATCAATCTATAATTACATAATATCGATCTAATGTTAATTTTCTTGATTAGGATAACTCATCGCTAATATAGAATACCCAACCCTCGAGGTTTCATATTTGACTCTAAATTCGCCGAATTATATTCACCTATGCTATGAGTAATTTAAATTAGTCCAACATTTTTCAAATAAATATTCAATTATATAGTTTATTCCCTATACTATTCAATTTCCTTAATCATGTATATAGAGATACTAGTTTAAATAAATTACACTGCTATCTACTCTTTCTTCTTTTGTTCTTAAACCTCATGTTGTTTTCCCCAATTCTCAATCAAATCACACTCTTATAATTACCCAAGCTTACTATAAAATTCTATATCTACAATCAATATTGCAACAATAGGTGGAAGCATGCTTGTGGTGGTTACCTGGAACTTTATTATTGAGGCTCGAAAATATATGTCAATTTCCCTTTGATGGATCACGGTATAGCTGCTAAAGGCAGCAACGAAACTTTTCTAAGTTTTGATTCTTTAGTGGCTAAGGGTTTTTTTCCAACCCTCTAATTTGAACGATAGGTTCAATCTGATCGGCCTTAGCCTATTACCCCTCTTTTATATATTATTCAGTTCTTTTGGTCTTATTTATTTGTTTTGCTCTTTTTTGATTTTTTTTTTTTTTTTTTTTTTTTTTTCTGCTAATGATCAATACATTCTTATTTAAAATATAGGATATTAGAACTATGGAGAAAAGAGAAGTCATGGAGATTCTAGGACAAACAACCTCAATCATGGCTACTAATTAAATTTTCTCAGTCATTTTTTTTCTTGTGAGTTAGTTGGATCCGTTTCTTAATTGTAAATATTTTGTACTTCCACTAGCCGAAAAACTAATCAAACTAGTACCGGCACTACATAAAATTATGTTAAAGATTTCAATTGTGTCCGAACATAATATTTTAGATATATGCTCATTATCGAATGACGAGTGTAATTTAAGTATCAATCACATGCACACTCGTGCAAAGGATCAAATCAGTAGCAGTTAATTAGCTGTTTATACGCTTTCCTTCTGTAACTAAAAGTATACTATAATTAGGATTTCTCTGCTATATAAAGATGAATTCCATTCATTTGTAAGGAACATCATTTACTGAGAAAAAATTATACAATTATTACTTTTTTGCTTATCGTTTTGCTTACTGTTCATTATAATTATTTTATCTTATCATTCTTGTACTACTGTCATCTCGAGAATACATCAGTTCGGGTCGAGGCTGAGCTTGCATACTGGTTTGATTTATTTACAGTTAAACTCAGTCATTTATTTTCTCATTTATCAATTGGTATTGAGTGAAATCATATATCCTTAAAACCACCATATAAGTTTAATTGTTATCCAAATTTTAGGGTAAACAGTTTGGCGCCCACCGTAGGGCTAAGGATAATAGTGATTGTCGCGCTCCCTTTTTCTCGCGAAATCGGGTTTCGACATCTTTGGGACAACTCTTTTTGAGAGGGTAAGGAAAAAGAATTGGTTTAGAGTCGCCACCTAACGGCTTAAGGTGCGTTAGGGCACCCAAAGCAGATAATTCATGTTATACCGGTTTACATCACCAGAGATGGGGTAAGGGCTCAAGTTACCTTGAGGGGAAGGTATTAGGCACCCCTTGAGGTCTACAATGGTGGTTCCCGGCCAAACTTAAATTAAGCGAATTAGTCTAAGGAAAAGAAAACTAATTAATAGGGATGGGGTCCTAAGTTTTTTAGCCTATAGGATCACCCCATGCAATACTTTGTAACTCCCTCAAGTCGGGGCGTTGCTCATGGTATTTAGCGGATGGACTATCATCTTCTACTACTCGATTACTATCTTTAAGTTGTTGCCTAAAGCGCTCTAGTTGATTCTAGTTTGTTTCCTATGCATGCACTACCCGTCCCTTACCTATGGCCCTGGAGGCATTAGGACCTCTATTTGGGATAGTTCTAGACTAAACCTTAGTTGCTCAAAATTGTAAAAGACTAGGCGACAAGCAAACCAATTAGGACTTTAAGACAAGGCAAATATGGGCTCATACCGACCTCCACACATAAACAACAAATGCACGCAATTGATTTGGCAAGCTTTATTAATCTTAATGTTCCTTTAGGCAGGATATCTAGGCGAGAAGACAGATATAGAGAGAGGCAATTTTATCAAGACGAGTGTTAGGATTTATCATTTGCTTACTGTTTTTATTCAGTATAATATCTAGGCATTTCAGACAATAATGAATCACAATTACGAATCCAGAATTGTTATTTGATCCTATAGGCATATTGTATAAGTGATTGACAATGACGATTATATTCAAAACCAATAGAATCCTATAGGCATAGTATCTATTACTTAATTGATATAAATCCTATAGGTATGATCTCTAGGTTTGAAATCGAGAAAATTAACTGTCACATAGGTTTAAAGACAAACGGAGTATTGTTACAAACTCAATTATGGCTATTAATTAAGTTTCTATCATAATATGGCTCGTAGTCTAGTCATATGACTTAGTAGTGCAGGTTTTTAAATTGTAAATATTGTTTACTTCAACTAGCCAAGTAATAAGTTTATCAAATTGGTACATCCACTACATAAATTATTAAGATTCCTCGATCTGGATCAAATAATTTTTCTAATATAATTCTTGAATGTAACCGATTTTTTGGATGAATGAAAGGAATGCGCCACCTATGGCGTAATATTTATTTTTTTTTTAAAGGATTCAATACATAAATCTTACAGTTGTTTTATGTGTTAAATATTAGAAAAATAATTAAATGACTATACCAAAATAATATGGAATAAACTATTTACTATTTTATCTAGTGTGAAATCTATTTTTAAATTAATCTATTTTTAATTTGGCTAATTTCTGCAATAATTTTTGTCTTTCATAATTTAATTTGAAACATTTCTTAAAGTTGGGAGTATATTAGATTTTTCTTAAATTAAGGTGTAGATATTTCTAAAATTCATGAAAAATATTATGACTTAACTTTCTCTCGTATCAAAACCGAGAAAAATTTAAAATTCTAATATTTAAGACAAATCATAGTTTGGACTATGGAGAAAAGAGAAGTCATGGAGGTTTTAGGGCAAACAAACTCAATCATGGCTACTAATTAAATTTTCTCAGTCATTTTTTATTCTTATGAGTTAGTTGGACTCGTTTCTTAATTGTAAAAATTTTGTACTTCCACTAGCCGAAAAACTAATCAAACTAGTACCGGCACTACATAAAATTATGATAAAGATTTCAATTGTGTCCGAACATAATATTTTAGATATATGTAAATATTAATCTGGATCACAAGGGCCGAACATAATACTTTAGATATATGCACATTATTGTAAGTCACATGCACACTCGTGCAAAGGTGTAAGCTAGATTTGAAGTTTATACGTTATGAATTTATCACTGAACTTATCTCGCTAATCTTGTTTATCACATTTTAATTTGACTAATTTTTTAAATATTAATTTGAGTGCCCTCCTAAATTACTAAACACCTTAATTCTTTACCCTATTACTTGTGCTTAAAAAAATCAACATAACAGTAAAGAACATCAATTTAACGTGAAAAATCATCCAGCTCAAAGGTATAAAAATCACGATTTACCACGTATAATTTAACTTCAACTTCACTAGAACAAATGAGTTAAATGTGCAGATTACAACTCGTGTAACCTAATACACCTCAACTTGAAAATAGAGGTTTGAAGAGGAATGGAGTTCTATTACCAACTCAATTATGGCTAATAACTAGTGAATTTGTCTGCGCTTCGCACGGTTATAAAAAGTAATACTCCATTCGTTTTAATTTATGTGAACACATTTGACTGGGCACGAAATTTAAATAAAAAGAGAAGACTTCTGAATTTGTGGTGTAAATGAGGCACATGTATTTTGTGTGGCCATAAATAATTGCATAAAGGTAAATTGTTTCCAAATAAGAAAATGGGTCATTTTTTCTGGCAAGGATTAAAAACGAAATAGGTACACATAAATTGAAACACAAGGAGTAGTACATTTAATATATGCATATTTGAGTTTTAGTTTATAAAACATGAAACTTGGCCATTCCTCTTTTCTTTACATTTTTTTATTTTATTTTTTCCTATTTATTTTCTAATATTCCCTCTTTAATAATATCTTATTGCATTACATTAAAAAAAAGTTATTTATGGGAGGAGATGATGTTTAGTCTAATAGAAATCATTTGCGGTTCACACATTAAAAGTTAATATGAAATCCTTATAGATATTACGACATGTATACTTTGAAGAACGAATACATGAAACGGCATATCCAAACTTTAGGATTCGTGTGAAGAAGGGATCCTTCACTTTTGATCCTAGTTGATTTGTTCAGATTCTAACACCAAGTCTAATACACTTAGTTACTCCTTTTGTGAGCTTAAATTGTTATCAAATCAATTTGTAAGAGTAAATTATTTCGCTCTAGCTATTTTATGATGGTACTTTTCATTATATGTACTTTTTTATCTTTTAATATACCCCTTGAGCAAACCTTTGCACCAAAAAAAAAACGGAATGGATGAACGTTAGACACCATGGAATGTTCTCTCTCTTATGTTTTCTTTAATTACTCGAAAGATTAAAAGTTGTAAGTTTGTATACGGTAGAAATCAGGGCTACCCGATTTCACTATCTGATCGAGATTGGGATGTTGCATCGAAGAAATGAGACATTGAGTCCCAAATCGAAGCCTCTTTTTAGATTGATGTCGGTGTCAATCGAAGCAAGAAGAGATAGAGTTCGAGTAATATCGGGATAACTTAGTAACGGAAAGAGCGATATATCCGTACTGAGAAAAAATTATACAATCATTACTTTTTTGCTTATCGTTCTGATTACTGTTGATCAAAATTATTTTATCTTATCATTCTTGTATTACTGTCACCTCGAGAATATATCATTTCGGAGTCGAGGTTCAGCTTGCATATTGGTTTGATTTATTTACAGTTTAACTCAGTCATTTATTTTCTCATTTATCAATTGGTATTGGGTTAAATCATATATCCTTAAAACCACAATATAAGTTTAAGTGTTATCCAAATTTTAGGGTAAACAGTTTGGCGTCCACCGTGGGGCTACAGATAGTAGTGATTGTTCAAAACTGATTCCGATAACACACACTACTTCACGCTTTTTCTTGTCGAGCATTTTTGCTTTCAAGTTAAAAACATGTCAAATTCGCAAACTGCACTCACACATGGTGACAATGACCTCGGATTTCATGGGGAAAACGATAATATGATAGCTTCAGGGGTCGAGGTTCCATAAGATGATCTCGGCGGAGCACCGGTTGTTAACCCAGTTGACGTCAGTTCACACATTGCTTTGAATGAGAATCTAAGCACAGATCCTGAAGGGAGTGTACGCAGAGAAGGCCGATCTGGTGGTCAAGGTATACAGGGTGGAGAGATGGAGGAGTCAGTCTCCAAGTGATATTCGAAATGATGCAGGCTCAACAAGCTGCTATTGCACAACTACAAAATCAACATCAAACCCCGAGTAGGGTCGAATTGGAAGCCGCCCGCCGAACTGCGCCAGTACCAGAAAGGCCGAATGTCAGTGATTCGGGGACTGACCCCGCGATAATAAAGATGCTCGAGGAGCTCACCAAACGAATTGAGTCCGGAGAGAAGAAAATTGAGGCAAATGATAAGAAAGTGGAAACATACAACTCCCGAGTTGATCAGATACCAGGGGCACCGCCAATTTTGAAACGGATGGATTCGAAGAAATTTGTATAGAAGCCATTTCCTCCAAGTGCGGCTCCGAAGACCATTCCCAAAAAGTTTCGTATGCCGGATATGCCTAAGTTACTAGGAGTATTGTGGGCTTATCGAACAACAACAAAGATAGGCACGGGAGAAACTCCATTTTTCACTTTTTTATGGTTGACAAAACTTAATCACAGTCGAAATAGGAGAGCCAAGTACGAGATTCACACAAGAAACAGAAGAATCAAATGATGAAGGGATAAGAACTAATTTAGATTTACTCGAGCAAAGAAGAGAAGCGGCCCTAGTAAGGATGGTAGCACAAAAGAAAATCATTGAACGATACTACAACAGGAAGGCTCATCTCAGATACTTTAAGATTGGGGACTTTGTTCTCAAAAAGGTTTTTCAATCATCAAGAACAACTGGAGTAGGAAAGTTGAGCCCAAATTGGGAAGGTCCTTATAAAGTTCGAGGTATTGCTAGGAAAGATGCTTATGAGTTAGAAACTATGGACAACAAGGTGTTACCTTCGAATTGGAATGTTGTTCATTTGAAGAAATATTATTTCTAAGCAAGTAAAATACCCAACGGTCAGGTATCACTTAACTACGATTTTGTTTTATTCACTTAAATTATACTAATAATTTTAGACGATAGGCAAAAAGCTAGCCCACACCAAATAATGATTTTATACCTGAAAGACACATGGGATACAAAATTATTCCCGGTCTGGGTTGCAACCTTTCTGATGGAAATAAAAAGGGTTAAGCAGTCATTATCTAAAAATATACCTTTGACTCTCGTATGTATTTTCCTTTTCAGGAGATGGACCACATGGAAGGAATAATCAAGTGCTCGAGATTTCATACTTCAAAGCTCTAACGCTTGGGGGACTATAGAAGGCAGAGAAGACTAAAAGAGTCAGAATTTGAGTCAAGCCAGGATCAACCCAAAAATCAAAAGTCAAGAGCTAATCAAGAGCCAAAAAACAAGCCTGATTCAAAAAAGTTGTAATGATATTTGATAAAGTGTAAACTCGCGGATGTAAATTACAAGATCCTACGAGTACTTAGGTTAAGGTCAACGATTAGTCATTGGTTGCAAAATATACCCAAGAATTTTTAGAAATTTGTTATAAGAAAAACAATTATGAAAGAATTATAGATGTTGTACAAAAATTTTCTTGAATACATGTAAAGTATTATATAATTTGAAAGTTCAAAATATGAAACTTCCTCAAATTATTCAAGAAATTTCTTCGAAATATGCATTTTCCTACTTCTTTCATATACTTACACCAATATGAAGTTGAGACGTCTTCTTTATTAGTGTCGTTTATAAAAGGCCCTCTTTTATAAAATTCGTGTCTATACCAAAATCACGAAATACTAAAGCATTTCTAAATACAAGTGAAAGAGTAAAACAAAAAATCAAATGAAATATTATATATTAAACCAGGCTAAAACTAAGTCTAAACTTAGTTAAAACCAAGGTATTTGTTTGATAACAAACCCCAAAACGAACTAGGAGTAAAAACTAGCCAACAATTCCAAAAAAAAAAAAAAAATTAAAAAAATAAAAATAAACTTCCCATCAAAAGTTCAAGAAACAAACTAAGTTTTGAAAAAATCACTATGGGTCATAATCCAAAGTAGCACTATCAGCAGCGGCAGAGGCAGAATCCAGTATGGAATCATCGGCAGCGGGAGAAGTTCTGACTTTGCTGAGTTTTTTCAATAGTTTCCTTAGCCTTTGCAATCTCAGCATTTAAGTCAAAGCCTTCCTGGCTAGCATCCATCAAAGTCTCGAGGCGCGTGTTCAAAAAATCTCAGCTTACATTAAGTGTTGATTTATATTCGAGGGCCTCGTAGTCCTCTCATTGCTCAATTTCAGCCTTCAACTCTTCTCTTTGAGTCAAAAAGTTATCATAAGAAGCCTTCAAAGGGGCGAGGGATCTCTCCAAGAACTGTACCTTATCAAAAGAGGCACAGAGTTCTTCTTGATCCTGAGTGAGTGTTTGAACAAGCTCCCCGGCATAGGTCTCCTTCTGATTAAGGAGTTCTTTCAAACCCCTAATCTTTTCAATTCCCAGTTCTACCGCCATCACTCCTACTTGTTGTTCCAAAGCACACTTCTCTTCATCTAAAACTTCTTTCTCCAACTGAAGACCCTCGTATTGTTCCTTCTAGTTGTCCATCTCTGTACAATAATCGTTGACTAGCTGCTTAGTATGGAAAATTCTCTTCATAAGCTTTGTGCCTATCAAATTGATCTAAAAAAGAAAAGAAAGCAGCGATTATCAAACAAAAGTAAATAATCATGAGGAAAATAAAATAAAGAGCTAAGGCTTGTACCTTCAAAGATGAATGAACGATATCAATTATCCATTTCAAGGAACTGTGGATTTCTAACTTCGACTTCTCAACTGGTCCAAGTAGAGGTTTCAACCACATATCGGTTTGACCAGATTTTTTCAATAGATTACCATCCTCGGGGACTTCTATGGTAACCTTTTTCATCATCCTATTACTACTGGAAGTACCAGCTTCAACATGAGAAGTGGTAGCAATAGGGACATTTTAGGAAGTGAAAATAGCCACGGGAGGAGCAGTAGTAGCAGCAACAGGAGCAAAAATTTGAGAATCAATAGGAATTGACACTGGAAAAGGGGCAAGGAGTACTTCCTTGGAAACAAGACCAAAATATTTACTATCAAAACCACGGGAAAATAGTTGATCGGTAGAGTCACGAGGGGCAACATTCATCTAATTATCAGATTTCACTAAATTAGTGCTTTCAGGCTCATTCAAAGGAACTGAAATTTGAGGAGGGGTGGCTTCATCATCCGAAATAACACGCCTCCTAGCCCAAGGCCTTCGAACTAAAGAACCCTCTACTTGTTCTTCTTCACCCTTAGAGCCACGAGCCCCCTCTGTTTTTCTCTTTGATGAAGAACTTAAAATCATCTCTTGAGCAAGCGACAAAGAGAGTCTTGATAAAGTAATAGATGCGGGACTGACAGCTTGAACGGGAAACCCTAGTAGAGGAAAAAAGTTGGTAACCTCCAAGTAAATACAAAGGAAAGGAGGAAAATTAAAGAGAAGGATATCGTGAGTCTTGACTTTCCATCCAAACCTATGAGAAAGGTATTTCCATGACCTTCTTTCCATAGGAGCAACCAACAACAATTTCTCTACCCAAGCATGAAAGTTTTGTCTTTCCTTAAAAACTTTCATGGTTGCTAAAAAGAGAAAAACAGCGACGAGATTGTAAGTTTTTTTCTTCCCTAAAGAAAAAGAGAGATATTTTAATAAAAAAAACAAAACTTACGTGGAAAATTTCACTTTTCTGGAAAGGGCATATTCTCTTCACCCACCAAACCACTTGTGGGAGCAGCAACGGGAGTACCAGCCATGATCTCTATCATCTTCATGGCTAACCAAAACTCTTTTGCTTCTGGCCACGAGAGTAAAGACCCCTAAACGAAATAACTTAGGGGAATAAAGATGAAGCAAGTGTTGAAAGGTGAAGGGTAAGGAAGCCAAATTAGATAGGTATCGTAGACATGAAATAGTTCTCCAAATAATAGGACCAATCTGTCCTTAGAAAACATTAAAGAAACGACAAAATTCTATGATCGTTGGGTCAATAAGTGGTCTGAAACCTAAGGTAAAAGGATATGTGTAAGCAAAAGAGTAACCAGCCTGATACGACGTTATCCTTTGGTTTGAACCAGGAACTAAAACTGGAAAATCAGATTTCCAGTATCATTCTCTTCGAACAAGATAAATCAAGCCATTAGTAATCTAGCAAGGATAGACATCGGCACGATCATGGGAAGCCATAGAAGTAACTTGGTTCCCAATCGATTCACGATCAGTAGAGAAAGAAAATTCTTGAGGAACAATTTCATCAACCGTTGGTTCTCAAATAGTTTCACTTGATTCCCTATGTCTAGCAAAAGATCTATGGGTTGAACAAGCCCTAGTCCTAGAAGAAGAAGGAGTAACAATGTTGGTTTGGGAAGTAGAACCTCGAATAGACAAAGATCCTAAACTATGTAATCTACCACCTCTTCTACTCCTAACAAGAGCAGTTGAAGGGGGAAGTTCATCTACAATTACTACTTTACGAGGATCGGGGTTTAATGAATACATGGTTGTATAAGAAAATAATAGTTGAAGAACAAGAAGGGGTGAAGACGAAGAACACTGTAGCATGAAGGTTTCGTGAAACTGAAGGCACATGATGTATTTATACGAAGAAGCAATTGTCATGTAAAGTAAGTCATGATGGGAACATCATAATGAAACAGTTACTTCTTGACTGACGCAGCCACAAGAAAGCCCTAAATACCGATGAGGAGTCGCAGACCCAATCGACGAAGGCCACGTGGCACATGCATTAAATAGAAGTGACACGCGATGCGTTGGTTATAAAGAAAACGCAACGATACTTGGGTAACAGCAGCAATATGTAGCACTTCCCAAATATTCAATTGCAGAATATTCGGCAAGTGAGGGGACTATCTGTATTGGTAGAAAATAAATAATACACGTGGAATTACATGTGGATGACATGCCATGATACGTGAATCACTAAGAAGATGAAAACTGGAGCGTTAAAATTAAAACATGTACAAGTTACAAGAGGTACGAGCAAATCAGTCATGAAATTTTCAAAAGGACACATATACTCGAGCCTACATTGTTCAATGAAGAGACACAGACGGAATGAATCAAGACAATAAAAAGGGAAGATTCACGAACCTCCAATTAATGAGGAAAGAGAATCAGAATCGTTAAAGAATCCTCATGAACAATTATGATTGCCAATTATAACGGCACATTAATGTCATTAATGCTCATAATAACTCAGCCATAAAAATAAGGAAATGTTATATTTGTAAACCCTTATATAAGGGAAGTGAATTTCACTTGTAAAGGTGTAACGACCCGGCCGGTTGTTCTGTGAGATTTACCTCGTTTCTCCCATTTCTACTTTATCATATATTTCTTAGCATGTTTATGTTGTGTTGGTTCAGTTGGTTTGGGTTCGGAGTGGTCATGGTGAGAATTGAGGCATTTAGTCTCTTAAAGTAGCCTAATAGTTGAAAAAGTCAACTGAGAGTTAACTTATTGGTGATAGACCTCGGAATATGGATTTTATGGCTCGGATAGCTTTGTTAGGTGATTTGCGACTTAGGAGTGTGTTCAGAATGAAGTTTTGATGTCCGGTGTAGAATTATGCTTGAATTAGCGAAAGTTAATTTTTGGCGATTTTCGGTCGGCAGTGAAAAATAGGATATAGAGGTCGGAATGGGATTCCAGAAGTTGGAACAGGTCCGTAATTTCATTTTGGATATGTGTGCAAAATTTTAGGTCAATCAGTGGTGTTTTGGTTGGTTTCGGCGTTGTTGGCGAAATTTAGAAGTTTCAAAGTTCATAGGTTTGAGTTTGATGTAATTTTGGTGTTTTCATATTGATTTTTGTGTTTCAAAGGCTTGAATAAGTTTGAATAATTCTATGGGATGTGTTGGTATGTTTGGCCGGGGCCCCGAGGGGCTCGGGATTGATTTCGGATAGTTGGCGGAGTTTTGAACTTAGGAATTTGCAGCAAATAGCTGATGTTGTAATGTTTCTGGTGTGGCAGCAGCGAAGGTCCATGCGCAGGTGCAAAAGGAGGCTAGGAGGAGGAGTCTGGAGGTGCGAAGAGTTGGACGCGCTGCGAAGCCGCAGGTGCGAGAATTGGTCCGTTAGTGGGATTTCGCAGGTGCGGGTTCCCAGGTGCGGATTAGCTGGGCAGAACAGTATAAAGGAAATCCTCTGTGAAATTTTGGTTATTCTACCATTGTTGCATGCGGTTGGAGCTTATTCGAGGGCAATTTGAAGAGAGAATTCGAGGGTCTTCAGTGGAGGTAAGTTCTCGGATTATTAAATCCGTTTCTATGCTATTTTATTTGGGTTAGGCTTGTAATTTGAAGGATTAAAGTAGAAAAAGTTTGGACAAATAGGAGGAGGATTTGGAAAATTCATTTGGCGATTTGGGTAGGCAATTGTGGTCCAATTGTGGTGTTTTTGGTATGTGTAGAATCGTCGGAGGACGAGGTTTCTAGTGATGTAAATTTTATCAAATTCCGAGACGTGGGCCCGGGGCTCGGGTTTGGCCGAATTTCGATATTTTTATATAAATTGATAGTATTCGATTGGGTTGTGTTCCTTTAGCATATATTAATTATGTTAAACTGGTTTTGGTTAGATTCGGAGCAATAGGGAGCCAATTTGAGGGGCAAGAGCATAGCTGACTAGTATTGTGGCCCGGTAGAGGTAAGTAATTGGTATAAATCTTGTCCTGAGGGTATGAAACCCCGGTCTTCATATTTCTCACTATTTTTAGAATGGCGCACATGTCGGATGATGAGTATGTGACGCGCACTAATTTTTGGATTGGACATGGTCCTCTCCACGACAACTATTGAGTTGCGTATGTTACTCCAAATCATATGTTCAATTGTGTTCTAAAGATTTATTGCTATATTTGGGCTGTAAGCCATGCTTGGGGCCTCGTGCCGACTTGTTTAGATCCCTTGGGGGCTTTGTACTGCTATTTTCCTCACTGTTTATTGATAATTTCACTCAGTCACATTGTGCTTACTGTTTTCGAAACTCAGCCTAATTTACACTACTTTGAGATTTAAAAATAATATTTTTGGTCGAGTACCCCGTTTTACTGATTCGCCCGGGGGGCTTTTGAGAGGTTCTGACTGAGTGATGTCGAGGGCTTGATTGTGAGGATATGATATGCCATGAGGTGGCTTGATATTAGCGCTTGGACTGAAGGGGCCCCTCCTGAGTCTGTACACACCCCTAGTGAGCACAGGTACCTACTAAGTGTTGAGTGTTGAGTGTTGAGTGTTGAGTGCCGAGTGATGAGTGATTGGGAGGCATGAGTGACCGTGAGGTTGCCCGAGGTGCTGATACTGAGTGGCTGTGAGGTGCTGAGTGATGTTCTGCCCGAGGGGCGATTTCTGATTCATGTTTTTACCCGAGGGGCTACTTATGATTTATTTCATTTTAATACTAAATTTTTCGGTCTAACATTGTTGAAAATATATATTTTTCAAAGGATTTTTCTGAAGTTGATTTTAAGGCATGATGATTTCATATATCTATGTATATACTATTGGAAAGAAAGGTTGTGCATATTATGAATTGATGATATTGATTTTTATGTGTTTTCTTGCCGCTTAGACTTGATTTATTTTCATTACTACTGAGTTGGCGTACTCACATTACTCCATGCACCCCTTTGTGCAGATTCAGGTGCAGATACCGAGCATTAGCTATCTATTTCGTGCGGAGCTGGAGTGCGGGATATAGAGGTAGCTGTTCAGCGTCCGCAACATCTCTGTTTTCCCTTCTTTGTTGTATTTAGCTATTCGTTCTGAGGTTTTGTATTATAATAGTATACCATTTGGCATATCTTTTCTTAGATGCTCATGACATAATGACTCCGGATTTTCGGGTTGGTTGAACTGTTTATTGGCCTAATGTATTTAGTAAATTCAGTATACTTTATGAAATGCTTGAAATTGGTTGGGATTTTTGAAAGAAACTGTAAATATGTGATTATTGGCTAGCCTAGTTTCACGATAGACGCCATCACAGCCGGTTTAGGATTGGGGCCGTGACAAAAGGCACGTTCTGATTTATATTGGAATACAATTACTTTCTTTTGCTTTCAATCAATTATTTCAATATTTCTTGTCACGTTTATTTCCTTTTATATAATTGAGAAAGTACGAAATTTCTTGGTTATCAGTAACCCGAGTTCTTCTAAAAATAAGATTTGACCGAAAATCTTATTTTTGGGTTAAACATTTGTATTGACGGGGTCATCTAGATCGTAGTAATTTTCGATGATAATATTCTTATGTATGTTTTTAATGGTGGTCAATATGAGACATGGATAAAGAGATCTCATAATTCCTTTCTATTTAATAATAGAAATAGAGGGATAAGTTGCACTTCAAGATCGCAGTAATTTTCGAGACGATGATAATATTCTTATATATGTTTTTAATGGGGGTCAATATGAAACATGGATAAAGACATCTCATAATTCCTTTCTATTTACCTCTAACTTTAACAACTGGTTTGGATGGTTGTTACCTATTGTATTGTATTGTTTCTTTAAATATAATATTTATTTTGATTGTTAATTTTTTAAATTTATTGTTACGTAATGATGAAAAATGTCACTTTATGTAATGACGGATTTACTGTGGTAGTGTCGTCTCTTTATTTTTTATTCTCTCATCTTGCCCATCCTTAATATTATAAATAATATTTTATTATTTATTCTACTTTTTTATATAAATAATTTTAATATGTATCCTATTTTTTCTTTGTGGTATTGCAAGTTTATACTTTATGTTGTTGGTGTATGACATCATGAAACAACAACAAACAATACAATCTATCCAAACATTATATTTATCAAACAATACAATACAATACAATATAATACATTATGAAACGACATGTAACAACAATATTCCAAACAAAATGCAAGGGAGAGATTGTAGTGATTCCAGCATTAAGGAATTTTCCCCTTGTTGGGGGTAATAATTGGCCAATGTTTTATCTTAAACATGGTTGCATCCCATGAAAATTCAATAATGAAAAGTAGTTGTCTGTAGTCCTTGAAGAGATAATTTTAAATTATAATGTTAAATTTCTTTATTTCTTTTACTTCGGAGAGGTACCTATGGCTTTTTTCTTTCCAAAATGGATTTAGTTTTTTAATGTTTAAGTTGTAATTGGTAACGTTCTAATTGAATTTTTTATCATGACATTTTATTTTATGTAATTTTTCATAGATCTTAAATTTTTTTAATTTGAGTTAGCCTATATAGTATGACTAACTAGACCGACTGCTTCATTTTCCAACCAATAATTTGTCACACCCCTTATTTAATTGGGAAGGAATTAAAGACCCCACACTCGCTAATATTATAATTTTCTAAGAATATATATGTAGAGGAGAACAACAAACAACATCTTTAAACTAATGTCTTTATATGGGGGCATTACTTCTGTACTTAGTTTTGGGGTCTATCATTGAAATTATATCAGCTTTGCAAGTCTACCTACTTTTCGAATGTCACGATCCAAATTTCTAATTCTCGGAATCGTGATGGCGCCTAACACCATACGTGCTAGGTAAACCAATGTTAGAGGGATTCATCAGTTAAAACAATTAAAATATAATACGAGGTCTAATATTATCCAATAAATAATATCAAAATAATTTATGGAGAAATAAAACGATGCCACGAAACTAATACTAATATCTAGCTACCCAGAGTTTGGAGTCACAATTCACGAACTACTAAAGATTATCACAAGTATTTGGATGAAAGAAATCATATATCTGTTTTGAATTAAATGAAACAGTAAATAAATAATATGGAGGAGACTCCAGGAATCTGCGGACGTCAGCAAATCTACCTCATGTCTCCGTGCGAATAATCAGCTACTACTCGAAATCAACTCTGATCGGAACCTAGATCTGTATAAGAAGCGCAGAGTGCAGTATCAATATAACTGAACTCATGTACTGGTAAGTAGCGAGCCTAACCTCGACGAGGTAGTGACGAGGCTACGGTGGGGCATTTATAATATAACATGTATAACAAGAAGGAAATATTAAACTAAATGAAACAGTAACTTGCAGTAAATAAATAAATAACCCAGCTATCTTTTCAGATCTCAGCTATAACCAATCCTCACGTGAATTTTCATGTTACAATTTAAATAACGGTAAAAGAAGAATATGAAGAACAACAAATAAAACAATTGGTATTCCAGTTTCAATCATATAACCAGTAAAACATGAATATTCTCCCTCATTACTCGTTGTTGCGGCGTGCAACTTGATCCCACATGTCCACCCTTATTACTCCTAAATATATATATGTCACCCTTATTCCTCCTGTTGCAGCATGCAACCCGATCCGACATGTCCACCCTTATTAGTCCTTGTTGCGGCGTGCAACCCGCTCCCACCAGACAATCACATTTCACCATTTATAATAAAGGGTTCACAATTTAGATCAAAATCCTTCTCAACATTTATGTCTCAAATGATGTAACGGAAAGCTGTACAATTAAGAAACTTCACCAATTATTATTACACAGTGTAACCAACCGAAATGTATCATGAAACACTGACAACCAGCTCAACCATTAATGTACCACAATGAAGCTAAGGAACAATTAATACTTTCAAATAAGTGAAACAATATTTAACAAAACAAGTGGACAAAAATAAGTAGACATGGAAGCATCAATAATCATGAAACAATTAAGGCAGAAATATAATAAATTGGAAACGGGGAAGGGGACATGTTAAACAGATAATTTAGTGGTGCATAGGTACTCGTCACCTCACCTATACACCACACACATAGAATTTCACATAGAATTTAAGTCGAGGATTCTTAAGCGCTCAAGTCAAAGCTAGACCAAACACTTACCTCAATCTTATAGGCCACTCACTGCTCAATTACAGCTTTTCCTTTCGAATTCACCTCTAACCCAGTCGTATCTAATCATAGTTAGTTCAATATCATTAATTAGTGCTAAAGGAACTAACTTTAATGCAAATTATGATTTTCTTATGTTTTCCCAAAAAAGGTTAAAAACCAACCCCGGGCCCGCTTAGTCAAAACTCGGGATTCAGACTAAATTCGGTTTATCCATTCACCCCCACGCCCGAATATGCAGTTAGTTTCAAAATACGAGCCCAATTCGAGGTCTAAATTCGCTAATTCTATTGAAACCCCCAATTTCTACCATGAGAACCCTTGATTATTGATTAAAAAGTGATGAAAAACAATGGGTAATCGAAAGAAAATAGTTTAGAATCATTTACAACACTTTAGGGAAGAACTCGTATATTGAAAATCGCCTCTAGGTCTTCTTGGTTTTGAAATATGAAATAATGGCTTATTCCCGTGTTACTGTTCTGTTGTTACTCGCTGGGCAGGCCTTCATCGCGTTCGCAAGGTATTGAACGTGTCCGATAAGCCTTGCTTAAGATGATCATCGCGTTTGCGGCCCACTAATCGCGTTCGCGAAGAACAATTCGAGGCTCCCCTCCCCCAGGTCCATAAGTCACCGCATTCACGAAAGGTTTTCCCACATTGCTACGCATTCGTGTCCAGGAGTTCACGTTCGTGAAGAACAAAACAACCCCCCCTCCCCCCAGTTCATTTAGTCCTCGCAATCGCGGGAGGTGCTTCGCGATCGCGAAGTGGAACGAGTCAATGCAGCAGTAGCAGTTATGACAGTAGAAGTTTATAAGTATGAAATACCCCGTAGCCTATCCACAACTCACCCGAGCCCTCGGGGCTCCAAACCAAACATGCACGCAAGTCTAAAAACAACATACGGAGTTTCTCGTGCAATCAAATCACAAAAATAACACCTAAAATACGAATTTAACATCAAAAATCATGATTTTCTCAAGAACACTTCAAATCCACTATTTTCTCAAATGGACGTCTGAATCACGTCAATTGAACTCCGATTTCCACCAAATTTCACAGTAGGACTTAAACATTATAACAAACCCGTACCGGGCTACGGAATCAAAATACAGGCCCGATACCAACGAGTTCAAACATTAATTCATTTCTTTATTTCCTTTAAAAATTAAGTATAACAATTTTCTTTAAAAATTCATTTCTAAATCTAGGGACCTCGAAATTCAATTCCGGGCATACGCCCAAGTCCCATATTTTACTGCGGACCTTCTAGGACCGTCGGAACATGGGTCTAGGTCTGTTTACTCAAAATGTTGACCAAAGCCAACTAAAATTAAATTTTAACTCTAAAAATTATTATTTCTTATATTTTCATATAGAGGCTTTCCGAATTCACGCTCGGAATGCACACGCAAATCGAGGTGAATAAAAATAATATTTTAAAGACTAATTAGTCCAGAATGGTGTCTTAAATCATAAGATGACCCTTTGGGTCATCACATCGAATAACTTCATACATAAGGATATGAAGTAGCAATTTTTTATGTCTTACAAAGGCAATCAGGCAAACACAAACTTCTGACCAATTAGCAAAGATCTCGCATCAATTCTCAACAAGGCCGAACCATTGGAAGCTTATTTAATAGATGCACCAGTACTAAAGAAGCGAAGTAGATGCTTTGGAAAAAAAAATTATAAATACGCAAGTCGTAACTGCTTAACACCAGAACATCCACCAGTGCCTCAGTGCACAGACTCTATTGTAAAGCTTCAATTTGTTTATGTCTGAAATTTGACCTTCAGAATTTTTTGCCTAAAGTTTGGCTTAATCAAAACAGAACTTAAAATATTTTTGTGTGAAATTTGGGTTGACTTGCAAAGGTAATCGGGAAAACTTCAGCTCATAGTGCAAACTTCAATAAAATTTGTCTGAATTTATTTAGTTTTTAGTGCAAACTTTAGACAAAATCAACTTGTTATATTTGATTTTAGATAAATTTCCAGAAATCTGGCCTGATAGTTACAAATATCAGACCTGGTAATGTCTGAAGTAATTTGGCCATGCAGTCCCAAACTTCATACTCGCATCTTTGAAGACATTCCATAATTGAGTCTCGGATGCTTCTTCAAGTTTCACGCTCCCGGATTATATTCAATCACTTTTCCAACAAGGAATGCAGGTCTAAGGAATTCAGTCAAACAAATTTGAATTAACAAACCTTGAATTGCAGTAGCAAAATCTTCAAAAATTTGAACTCGAGACTCAAACAGTTTTAATGGAGTTTTCTGCTTTGTATACTTCTAGTTCAAATCTTCAAATCAATGTTGGTATATGTTCATTCAACTACATATTAAATACCCAGGTGATTTCAAGATTAGATCCTCATCACCTCAATTACTTATTTGAGCTTCCAAATCCTTTATTGGTGATTTTAACTCAAAACTCATACCCTAGTGCTAAATCATTATGTACATCATATCTTATCAATAATACTTACACAGAGCCTTATGTGTTTGATAGAAAGAAGAAGAAGAAGAAGAAGGAGGAGGTCTGAAGTTGTCAAAATTGCAAGTTTATTTACTTGTCGAATAATTTCAGACATATGGGCATGAAGTAGCAAATTTTTATGTCTTGTAGAGGCGATCAGGCAAACACAAACTTCAGACCAATTAGCAAAGCTATCGCATCAATTCTCAACAAGGCTGAACCATTAGAAGCTTATTTAATACATGCACCAGTACTAAAGAAGCGACCTAAATGCTTTGGAAAAAAATATTGTAAATACGCAAGTCGTAACTGCTTAACACCAGAATGTCCATCAGTGCCTTAGGGCACAGACTCTATTGTAAAGCTTCGATTTGCTTATATCTGAAGTTTGACCTTCAGAATTTTTCGCTTAACGTGTGGCTGTATCAAAGAAAAACTTAAAATATTTTTGAGTGAAATTTGGTGTGACTTGCAAAGGTATTCGGGAAAACTTCAGTTCATAATACAAACTTCAACAAAATTAGTCTGAATTTCTTCAGTTTATAATACAAACTTTAGACAAAATCATCTTGTTTTATTTGAACTTTAAATAATTTTTTCGAAAGTTTGATCTGATAGTTACAAACTTCAGATAAAGTTTAACCTAGTAATGTCTGAAGTAATTTGGCATTGCAGTGCCAAAATTCATACTCATATCTTTGAAGACATTCCATAATTGAGTCCCAGATGCTTCCTCAAGTTTTACGCTCCCAGATAATGTTCAATCACGTTTCCTACAAGGAATGCAGGTCCAAGGATTTCAGTCAAATAATTTGAATTAACAAACCTGGAATTGCAGTAGCAAAATCTTTGAAAATTTGAACCTGAGACTCAAACAGTTTTAATGGAGTTTTCTGCTTTGTATTACTAGTTCAAATCTTCAAATCAATGTTGGTATATGTCATGACCCGAATTCCCACCGTCGGGACCGTGATGGCACCTAACGCTATTCTTGCTAGGCAAGCTAACATTAGAGGGTTACGACATTTAAAACAATTAAAACATATATGGAGTCTTTCTACCATCCAACATAATATATGAATTAATAAAACGATATTGCGAATCTCATACTAATATCTAGCTACTCAGGGTTTGGAGTTACAATTCACAAACTACTAAGAAGTACTACAAATATTTAGCTGAAAGAAAATATATGATTGTTTTGAACTAAATAAAACAACAACTGAATAACAAGGAAGAGACTCCAGGAATTTGCGGATGTCAGTAGATCTACCTCGTGTCTCCGTGCGCAAGTGTCAGCTCTAACTCGAACTCATCTCGGACCTAAACCTGGATCTGCACAAGAAGTGTAGAGTGCATTATCAGTACAACCGACCCCATGTACTGATAAGTGTCGATCCTAACCTCGGCGAAGTAGTGATGAGGCTAGGATAGGACACCACAAACAAAACTTGGACATATATAATCATCCTAGTAGAAACAACAGTGATCAAAGAAAAATAAACAAATAATGGGAAGGGAGCATACAGTGGAGAATTTAACATAAAGAGTGAGAAAAACAATAAAACAGAAATAGATAGTGATCAACAACAATTTAAGAAATTAAAATAGAAAGAAACTTGCACGGCATCACCCTTCGTGCTTTTACTCTCAGCCTTACCAAATAATAAATAGGAATGCACGACATTACCCTTCGTGCTTTTACTCTCATCCTCACAAGATTATAAATAAGAATGCACGGCATCACCCTTCGTGTTTTTACTCTCATCCTCACCAGGTTATAAATAAGAATGCATGGCATCACCCGTCGTTCTTTGCTCTCACCTCACAATATAGATAAATTATGCACGACATCACCCTTCGTGCTTTACACTCTTCCTCACAATTTAAATAAATTATGCACAACATCACCCTTCGTGCTTTACACTCTTCCTCACAATCCAAATAAATTATGCACGGCATCACCCTTCGTGCTTTACTCTCTTCCTCACCAGTCATCGAATCATTAACAACATATAAAGAGAAATTTCACAAGAAATCAGTATTTCATCATAGTTTCTATCACCATTTACCATTTCAATCTCTACTCAATATTCACAATATTATCCATCTCGGTGGAACCAGATACAAATCTTCCAACATTTCACTAACAACAATAATCATAGATAATAGGCTTTAAGACAGTAAGAATAACAAGAATTAACTTTCACTCGCATGTTGTGACTCGACCACAACATATAGGTACTCTCCACCTCACCTATACATCGTATTCAACAACAAAACAGTTACTCAATACCTATTCCCTCAAGCTAAGGTTAGACACGACACTTACCTCGATTTCGCAGGCCACTCACTGCTCATGTACAACTTTTCCTTTTGAATTCACCTCCAACCCGCTCGTATCTAATCATAATTAGTTCAATATCATTAATTATTTCTAAAGGAATTAAATTTAATGCATAATTATAGTTCTCCTATGTTTTCCCAACAAAAGTCAAAAATCGACCCCCGGAGCTTGGTTCAAACTCGAAGTTCGGACCAAAATCCGTTTACCCATTCTCCCCTAATCCTGGATATACAATTGGTTTTGGAATCCGACCTCAATTCGAGATATAAATCCCCAAATTTCAAAATTCCTAAGTTCTACCCAAAAATTCCTAATTCTACCATCAAATTTCTAGATTCTAAGTTGAAATCTTGTAAAAAGTTTTAAAAGATTGAAAGGAAATAGTCAGGAATCACTTACCTATGATTTGGAAAAGTTTTGGTCTTTGGAAAATTGTCTCTTGAGGTTTAGGGTTCGAAGGAATTGAAGAATGGGTGGAACAATGATCCACCAACAAAAGTATCTGAAAGAATTGCTCAAGAAGTTTAAAATGGAAGACTCAAAAGAAAGAGACACTCCCATAGCCACAACTACAAAATTGGATGTGGATGAACCTGGTTCATCTGTTGATCAGAAGCTATACAGAGGGATGATTGGGTCTCTATTATATCTCACTGACAGCAGACTTGATATTATGTTCAGCGTGGGACTGTGTGCTAGGTTTCAGGAAAATCCAAAAGAGTCCCACCTCACTGCAGTAAAGAGAATTTCGAGATATTTGCAGGCACCACTGATTTGTGCCTTTGGTATCTTAAAGGTAGTAATTTCGACCTTGTAGGATATGTTGATGCTGATGCTGATTATGCAGGATTCCTGGTTGACAGGAAAAGTACTTCAAGTATGGCTCACTTTCTGGGTTCATGNATGCAGCCTCATGATGTGCCCAGTTTCTATAGATCAAGCAACAACTCATGAATTTTGGTATTGATGTGGGATGCATTCCTATTTTCTGTGACAACACTAGTGCAATTAATATGACGAAGAACCCAGTTCATCATAAGAGAACTAAGCATATAGATGTTAGGCACCATTTCTGAAGGGATAACTATGAAAAAGGAATGATCTCAATCGAATTTTGTGCTACTGATCATCAAATTGCTGATATATTCACTAAAGCACTTAGTAGGGAGAATTTTGAGAGAAACAGGCTGGAATTAGGGATGATTAAGATCACCTGGTTGAAAAAAAAATGAAAAAATAAAAAAATAAAAAAATTGGGTAGATAATTTTAATTAGGTACTTAATCAGATTAATAATTGCTCAGCATCATGTCTTTATTGCCATACTCTTCTGCTATGTATTAATATGATTCCTTGGATACTAATGATGTTTATCTAACTTTGTAAATTGAGGAAATTTAAAAATTTCTAACAGGATGAACCTAGTTCATCCATGCTGATTCATTTGACTGACGAGGTACGTACTCTTCTCCATATATTAATTCAATTACAGTCATACATGAGCATGATTCTTTCCATAATTGGTTCAAATTAAATACTTCGTAATCACCCAAATTGAACCAGTTTCAAGAAGTCCAGTCTTCACTTAATTAGCCTAGTTTTAGAGGGAAATTAAATGTCTAATTAAGTCAGTTCTTCGGCGATTAGACTCCTACTTGAGTACACATTCTGCATGTTGAAATCTGTTGCTTCTAGGACTAGGGAAAAATTCTTGGAGGATCTTATTAAAGCGGACAAAGGTACTAAGTCAGATTTGTCCAGTGAATCTTTTAAATCAGCTAATGAGGAAGACGCGCCTGGTTCAACCAGTTCTGAAAAAGGTAATCCTGAAATCAATTCTGAATTTGCTTCTGCTGATAAAAGATTTGTGTTGGTTGGGTCTGTAATTGATGTTGAAATGGCTAAAAGGCAAAGGGGTGGTAGAAAAGAAAGAATTCTTGAGAGAGAGGGAAAAGAAGTTGAGAGGGGGTCTGGGGAGGATGGTACCACGCTGGTTATCTGTGGTCCCATTCCTGAAACTGTTGGAGAAAACGTCACAGATTTAGGGGAAGCATAGTTGAGGAGGTTGTAGCAGGTCTTGCAAGTCTGAAGAAAGGAACAGATGAACCTGTTTCATCTGGGGAAGAGACATTGGCTGAAAGGCTGAAGAAACTGGGGGAGTCCTATAACCCCAAGAAAAGTAGGACTCAGAAGTCTAAGAAGGCAACTCATCCAGTTCCTTCAAAGAAAAGAAAAGTTTTTGAAGGTGCTGGTGTTCATGCTCCAAAGGTAAGACATACTCGTAGCACTGTGAGAGATAAAGAAGAGAAATTGGAAAAGGCTCTGAAAGAGAGCAAGAAGAAGAGGCTACTGCCAAAGACTATTTCGGGAAGGAAACTTTGCTGACATGTGACTATAATTTCAATGTTCCTGTGGATGAACCTGGTTCATCTGTTGATCAGAATCTATACAGAGGGATGATTGGGTCTCTATTATATCTCACTGCCAGCAGACCTGATATTATGTTCAGCATGGGACTGTGTGCTATGTTTCAGGCAAATCCAAAAGAGTCCCACCTCACTGCAGTAAAGAGAATTTTGAGATATTTGCAGACACCACTGATTTGTGCCTTTGGTATCTTAAAGGTAGTAATTTCGACCTTGTAGGATATGCTGATGCTGAAGCTGATTATGCAGGATTCCTGGTTGACAGGAAAAGTACTTCAGGTATGGCTCACTTTCTGGGTTCATGCCTTGTGTCTTGGGCTACCAAGAAACAAAATTCAGTAGCCCTGTCTACTGCTGAGGCTGAATATGTGGTTGCAGCCTCATGCTGTGCCCAGTTGCTATAGATCAAGGAACAACTCATGGATTTTGGTATTGATGTGGGATGCATTCCTATTTTATGTGACAACACTAGTGCAATTAATATGACAAAGAACCCGGTTCATCATAAGAAAACTAAGCACATAGATGTTAAGCACCATTTCTTAAGGGATAACTATGAAGAAGGAATGATCTCAATCGAATTTTGTGCTACTGATCATCAAATTGCTGATATATTCACTAAAGCACTTAGTAGGGAGAATTTTGAGAGAACAGGCTGGAATTAGGGATGATTAAGATCACCTGATTCAAAAAAAATGAAAAAATAAAAAAATAAATAAAAATTGGCTAGATAATTTTAATTAGGTACTTAATCAGATTAATAATTACTCAGCATCATGTCTTTATTGCCATACTCTTCTGCCATGTATTAATATGATTCCCTGGATACTAATGATGTTTATCTAACTTTGTAAATTGAGGAAATTTAAAAATTTCTAACAGGATGAACCTAGTTCATCCATGCAGATTCATCTGACTGACGAGGTACGTACTCTTCTCCATATATTAATTCAATTACAGTCATACATGAGCATGATTCTTTCCATAATTGGTTCAAATTAAATACTTCGTAATCACCCAGAACCAGTTTCAAGAAGTCCAGTCTTCACTTAATTAGCCTAGTTTTAGGGGGAAATTAAATGTCTAATTAAGTCAGTTCTTCGGCGATTAGACTCCTACTTGAGTACACATTCTGCATGTTGAAATCTCCCTAGACACATCATAGAAAAGGTCATCATTACTCTTCTCTTCATAAAGCAACCTTCAAACTAAGTTCAACTCATTCTACACAAACCAAAATTGATTACTCGCCTTTTCTTCCTAACAATACATAATCATGTCTTCACCACCATCAGCTTCTGATAAAAGATTTGTGTTGGTTGGGTCTGTTATGGATGTTGAAATGGCTAAAAGGCAGAGGGGTGGTAGAAAAGAAAGAATTCTTGAGAGAGAGGGAAAAGAAGTTGAGAGGGGGTCTGGGGAGGATGGTACCACGCTGGTTATCTGTGGTCCCATTCCTGAAACTGTTGGAGAAAACGTCACAGATTTAGTGGGAAGCATAGTTGAGGAGGTTGTAGCAGGTCTTGGAAGTCTGAAGAAAGGAACAGATGAACCTGTTTCATCTGGGGAAGAAACATTGGTTTAAAGACTGAAGAAACTGGGGGAGTCGTATAACCCCAAGAAAAGGAGAACTCAGAAGTCCAAGAAGGCAACTCATCCAGTTCCTTCAAAGAAAAGAAAAGTTTATGAAGGTGTTGGTGTTCATGCTCCAAAGGTAAGACATACTCGTAGCACTGTGAGAGATGAAGAAGAGAAATTGGAAAAGGATCTGAAAGAGAGCAAGAAGAAGAGGGCAGCAAAGGGAAAAGCGAAAGTTGGAGAGCCTGTTAAGGCTATTGAGATTGAAGAGATTACGTTGGACCTGGTCCAAAAGGAGGAGCAGCCTGCTCCAGATGTGGTTGAGACACCAGAACCCACAGAGGCTAAGGATTCTTCAAAGAAGTCAGCTAGAATGTCTGCCACACCAACAAGATCTGTTAAGAGGACCAGGGCCAAGCAAAAGAAAGTGAAAGAGAACAATATTGAAGGGTAAGCTGATGAAGGATCTAGAGGAGCCTAGAATGCAATGTCTGCTGGAAACTCTGGAGGTGCAGGGGTGGAAGGACATGGTCCTTCGCATGGAAGGTAGGCTGGTAAAGGCTGAGTTGGTAGAATTCATGGGAAATGCCATTGTCAAGAAAGGCAGGGTCACCTCCATGGTCAAATGAATTGAAGTTTCCTTTGATGCTAAATAACTGGGTGTTATTTTTAACATACTAGCTGAGGGCTATGAGGACTACAATGGGCAAAGATGGCTTTGTCTAGATGGGATGGCCTCAGCAATCAACATCACCAGATTCTTCAGTGATAATGAGAAGGATATTGAACCCAGGCCGGTCTACAAGAGTGAAATGAAGCCAGAGCACAAGCTACTCTTCGAGTTCGTCAACAAGTTCATACTGCCTAGACAAGAAAGAAGGCACATTGCAAATTATATGGATCTGACCTTGATGGAGTGCTTGTACAGGGGAAAGCAAATAAATTGGCCGGCTTTCATCATCCAACTCTTTGACAGAGTTGTGAATGGAACCAAAGCATACGCAATTCCATATGGCTTCATTCTGACAGTAGTGCTTGCACATTTTGGGGTTCCAATGAACAAGGATGAGATGGCTACTGCCAAAGACTATTTCGGGAAGGAAACTCTGCTGACATGTGACTACACTGTCAATGTTCCTGTGGATGAACCTGGTTCATCTAGGTAAGTAACCAGTCAACAACAAAGTTAGAACTCTGGTGCAGGAAAACGAGATCAAGGATATGGAGATCCTTCGTTTGAAGTCTCGTGTGATAGAGGTTGAAGTTGAGCGGGATGCTCTTAGGGCTGAAGTAGCAAAGCAGAAAGAAAAGAACGAGGGTGTTCTTAAGCAGATGCTTTCTTTCCTACAATCCAAGACCACAACCTTCTATGCACCTTCCCATCCTTAGGCTGCCCAGAGCTTCCAAAACCCCTCTTTAGACCAATTGTTCAGTTTCAGTTATTTTTACTCTGTTTTTTGCTCATGGTTGGTTTTTTTTTTCTGTACGGTGGTTGATAATCGTTACTAATCAATGAATTTTGCTTCTAGTTATTGACTTGTCTCAATTTCTTAGTTCGCTAACATTTATTGGCTTCTTTTGTTGATTAATCATGCTTTCCACCTGCAGTTGCATCAATGGCCATGAGTAACAATTAATAAATCTGGTAAGTGTATCATTTTGCAAACTTTTTGATGATGCCAAAAGAGGGAAGATATGTGCTGAACTTTTTCAAAAAAAAATTCAAAGTGATATTTATAACCTAATGAACCTGGTTTCTCTATGATTAATGCTTACAACCATACAAAGTGTTTAAAGTGCATACAGGATTAAGCAGAGTTTGTCATCATCAAAAAGGGGGGATTTGTTGACCCATGTCACTGCATAGTTTTGAAGATTGACAAATGGCTGACCAGTTGAACCAGGTCCATCAGAGCACACATCTTGAACTGAATAGCTGGCACATGAACCGTATATGCATAGGAGATATTTGTGAATGTGAAATATCAATGAACCAAGAAATTGTCTCCTAATGCGAAAAGGTTTCAAACTCATGAGAAGATTGAAGTCGAATTCAGGAAGGAAAGTAACAAAAGAAAGAAAGTTGAGTTTGCGAATTTGTTCACCCAGGTAGAGTTGGACTAGAATTGGACGACAAGCTCAACAACTGACTCTATAAATACTTGATGTATTTCTGCTGGAATTCCATACACACAGAAGCTGAAGTGAATCAAAATCTGAAAGCAAAGTTCTCAGAGTTATTTTGCTAGCAGAATCATTGTGCGATTTAAAGGCTACAGTTCAACTAGAAAAACCAGTTCCATCTTATTAATTATTGAGTCTACTTGATTGTAGTAGGAGTTTTAATATTGTATCTTTTGAGCATTCATAGAAGCAATTTTAATAGGCACTCATTGTTCAAGTTAGAGTTAACTTGAGACTTGTAGAAATTAGTTGGGGGCTAGTTACTACAAAGGGATTAGAGTTAGCCATAGGATTACAAAAGAGCTTATTTTGTAAGTCCGTTTGGCTCAGAGTTTTTAGTGAAGTGTTTGAGCAAATCCTACTGAGGAGTAGGTCGTGGTTTTTTCACCTTTCGAGCCAGGTGTTTTCCACATAAAAATCTCTGTGTTTTTACTTTACTGCTTTTAATATTCCACAACAGTAGAAGTAAGTATATCAAGAAGAACTAGGTTCTTCTATTGAGACATCACTCCAAAAATTGGGTACCTCACAATTAACTTGTAAAATTGTGTGGTATTGACGTCTAAAACATCAAGTTTTAAACTTGTGGTGTAAAATGAGGCACATATATTTTGTGGCTATAAATCATTGCATAAAGATATATTATTTTCAAATAAGAAAAAAAAAATCATTCTTTTTGGCACGAACTAAAAAAAAATTAAGTTCACATAAATTGAAACCGAGAGATTATAACTTACAATTTCTCTCGTATCAGGAGTCTTGGACTATCGAGAAAAGAGACGTCACAGAGGTTTAAAGACAAACGGAGTATTGTTACAAACTCAATTATGGCTATTAATTAATTTTCTATCATAATATGACTCGTAGTCTATTCATATGACTTAGTAGTGCACGTTTTTTAATTGTAAATATTGTTTACTTCCACTAGCCAAGTAATAAGTTTATCAAATTGGTACATCCACTACATAAATTATTAAGATTCCTCGATCTGGATCAGCAGATGCACTACGTAAAAATTATAGATATTTGTAAAAAATTTTACTTTTGTAAGGTTAGTGCAGGTAAACATATAGGTTTGGTTTACGATATATGCTAAAGTTCAATATTCTTAGACAATTACAACATAATTTTAATTAGTAAATTTCAAATGTATGTGTAGACGTTAAGTTGTAAAATGGATATTTTTAGCCTTTATTTTGTTAAGGTTATTTGTTGCAAGGCGAATTGTGAATACCCTTTGAAATATTTCTAAAAGGAGTTCTAAGTTCCCGAGACTTTATTTGTAGTTTTCTATTTATTCTCTAACGATTAAATTGTTTTAACTAAAATAAAAAAATTATAAAAAATTAATTGTTTATAATAAAATACAAAGAATAAATATTCCTAAACCTAAACGAGTTATAACTTATAAGTAGACAAAACTTTAATTCCTACTCTAATTTTTTCGGGTGTTACTTTCCTTCTACAAATATGTTATCTTATCTATATATAACATATTTAATTTGGCTAATTTCTGCAATAAAATTTGTCTTTCACAATTTAATTTGACTGATTTCTTAAAGTTGGGAGTATATTAGATAGTTCTTAAATTAGGGTGTAGATATTTCTAAAGTTCATAAAAATATTATGACTTAACTTTCTCTCTTATCAAAATAGAGAAAAATTTAAAATTCTAATATTTAGGGCAAATCATAGTTTGGACAATGGAGAAAAGAGAAGTCATGGAGGTTTTAGGACAAACAAACTCAATCATGGCTACTAATTAAATTTTCTGTCATTTTTTATTCTCGTGAGTTAGTTGGACATGTTTCTTAATTGTAAATATTTTGTACTTCCACTAGCCGAAAAATTAATCAAACTAATACTGGCACTGCATAAAATTATGATAAAGATTTCAATTGTGTCCTCGATCTGGATCACATGCACACCCGTGTAAAGGCGCAAGCTAGATTTGAAATTTATACGTTCTGAATTTATTACTGAACTTATCTCGTCTAATCTCGTCTATCACATTTTAATTTGAATATTTTCTTAAATATTAATTTGAGTGCCTTCCTAAATTACTAAAGATCTTGATTCTTTACCCTGCTACTTGTGCTTAAACAAAATCAAAATAGTAAACAACATCAATTTAACGTGAAAAATCATTCATCTCAAAAGTAAAAAAATCACGATCTACCACGTATGATTTAACTTCAACTTCACTAGAATAAATGAGCCAAATGTGCGGATTACAACTCGTGTAACCTAATACACCTCAACTTGAAAATAGAGGTTTGAAGACAAAAGAGTATTATTACAAACTCAATTATGGCTAATAACTAGTGAATTTGTTTTGCGCTTCGCGTGGTTATAAAAAATAATACTCCCTCCGTTTCAATTTATGTGAACCCATTTAATTGGACAGAAAATTTAGTAAAAGAGAGAAGACTTTTGAATTTGTGGTGTAAATGAGGCACATATATTTTGTGTGGCTATAAATAATTGCATAAAGGTAAATTGTTTCCAAATAAGGAAAGATGTCATTCTTTCTAGCACGGATTAAAAACGAAATAGGTTCACATTAATTGAAATATAAGGAGTAATAAATTAAATATATGCATATTTGAGTTTTAGTTTATAAAATATTTTTTGAAAGTTTCTCAACATTTGAAAAAGAAGAAAATATGTGAAATAATAGAAAAGATCAAAGAAAAAAAATATGCATCCATCTGCAGTAAACATGAAACTTGGCCATTCCTCTTTTCTTTACATTTTTTTAAATTTATTTTCTAATATTCCCTCTTTAATAATATCTTATTGCATTACACTAAAAAAAGTTATTTATGGGAGGAGATGATGTTTAGTCTAATAGAAATCATTTGTAGTTCACATATTAAAAGTTGATATGAAATCCTTATAGATATTACTACATGCACACTTTGAAGAACGAATACATGCAACGGCATATCCAAACTTTAGGATTCGTGTGAAGAAGGGATCCTTCACTTTTGATCCTAGTTGATTTGTACAGATGCTAACACTAAGTCTAATACACTTAGTTACTTCTTTTGTGAGCTCAAATTTGTTACCAAGTAAAATTGTAAGAGTAAAACTTATTTTGCTCTAGCTATTTTATGATGGTATTTTTCACTATAAGTACTTTTTGATCTTTTAATATATATCCTTGAGCAAACCTTTGAACTAATGATATTTTAACTTCAATACCACACGGGGAGGGGGGATGGAGGTGATTTGTGTGGTGTCCAATCCTTTCGTCTAAACTGATTATGGAAGGACCTGGTTCTTCTAAGTGTTCCTTAACCTACTATTGCTGAAATAGTAAATGCGGAAAGTAAAGAACACAAGTATTTTACGTGGAAAACACCTGGCTCAAAAGTTGAAAAAATCACGACCGATTTCCCGTAGGATTTTCCCAAACTCTCCACTAAATCGCTGTGCCAAAAACTGGATTTACAAAAATACTTTTCTAAACCTAGGATTAACTCTAATCCCTTATAGCAAACAATCTCTAACTATTGCGACAACTTCAAGTTAAATCTAACTTGAATCCTCTGAGTACCTATTACAATTGCCTCTAGATAAAGCTGAAAGGTACAATCTGAAAACACCTACTACAATTGAACTAGAATAAAATAAAGACACTTGGAACTGATTCTTCTATCTGGTACATGTAGCTTCAGGTTTGCACACTTAATCACACACGAATTGCTTATAAAATGCCTTGTTATTTTGCTCTCAATTCCTGTTAGAGTTAGTAGATTAAGAAATAACTAGAGTTCTAATGCTACTCTTCCTTAGTGGAAGAGTTCTAGTTGATCTCAACTTCTAACTCCTTCCTTATCTTGGATAATGTTCTCTTTGAGTAAGGAGTCTTTCTCCTTATCAATTATGCAACCTTTTCGATCATGAGATATCAATAATGCCAAGTTAAGTTTATCTCCTTCACGTGCATCCCACATGCTCGAATCTGCCTGTGTCTATGCACACAGGGGATTGACCTAGTTCATGCGTGAGCTTCCTTTGTCAATCTTCAAAACTAACCTTTACTTGGGCCAACAAATTTCCCCTTTTTGATGATGACAAACTTAGTGCTTTTCATAAGCATAGGCCCTATTTCAACTTAGCTCAACATCAACACAATGTTAGAAAATTTTCCTTTTTATCACTTTTCATCAAGAACCAGGTTCATTAGGTTATAAATATCATTGTTCATCATGTAAAGCACAACCTTTTCCCCCTTTTGGCATCATCGAAAAGTTGCATAAAAAATGTGTGATTCTCAGATTTTAAAACTTGCTCATGGTCACTAGGCTATTTCAAATGCATTCATGGACTAATCATCATCGATCAAGATAATAATTTAAACCATCAAAGAAATATAAACAGACAGTTAGAGCAAAAATCGGCGAATTTCATTGATAGTTGATATGATTCTTCCACAGAACATAAAAAGAAATAAAAATACTGAAAATATGAGCAAACAAAAACATTCCAAACTGGGTCACTGAAGGGTCTACACTAGGCTAGGAGCTTAAGGCTTGGAAGAACTAGGGGCTTGGTTTTTGGCTTGGAGAAGTTTCAACATATCTTGAAGAATGCCATCATTCTTCTGTTTTTCTCTTGCCAGCTCAGTTCTGAGAGCATCTCTCTCAGTTTCTACCTCAGCCAACCATGTCTTCAGCCTCTCAATCTCAGCATCCTTTGCCCCACTCTCCTGCACCAAGTATCTAACCTTGCTATGGACGGGTACCTTCTTGGATAAACCAGGTTCATTAGGAGTAGAATGGACCTCATAGTCACAAGCAATTAGAGTGTTTGCACCAAAGTGATCTTTTCTTGTAGCCATCTCCCACTTTTTCAGAGGCACCTTACAATGTGCAAGCACGGGTGTGATAATGAATCCATAGGGAATGGCATGAGCTATGGAGCCATTTATTACCTTATCAAGGAGTTGGATTATAAATCCAGGCCAGTTAATCTGCCTCCCACTATCCAAACACTCCAACAGAACCAAGTCCATGAAGTTGGCAATGTGCCTCCTTTCCTGCCTAGGCAGAACACACTTGTTGATGAATTCGAATAGCACCTTGTGGGGTGGCTTCATCTCACTCTTGTACAAAGCCTTGGGCTAACTATCCTCCTCATTTTCACTGAATTTTCTAGTGATGGCAAGGGCAGTGGGAAGTATTTCTAGGCCTGGACACTTGAGCTTTGTGTAGTCATTGTACCCCTCAGCAGGTACGCCCAAAACTTCCCCCTACTCCTTTTCATCGAAAGAGATTTGCACCTCTTTCACCAAGTTGTAACCCTTCCATCCTTCACTTCAGCATTTTCCATAAACTCGACAATTTCACTCCTTGCCAACCTATCATCCATCTGAAGGACCATGTCTCTCCAGCCTTGCACTTCTAATTTTTCCAACAGCAGCACCATCCCTTCCTCCTCCAAATCCCAGAGGAATCTACCCTTCAGAATTGTTCTCTTTCCAAACTTGGCCATCTTGTCCTTCTCAATGTCTGATTCATCTTCCTCTTCTCCACTATATTCCTCTCCTTCAACAATTTTTACTTGTTTGGTTTTCACTGCAGACCTGGTCCTTTTTGCCAGGGTGGATGGTTCAGCAGACTTTGACATAGAAGTAGACTTCTTAGTGGAAGTCTTGGCTTTCTTGGGCTTGGGATTCTCAACCCCCACTTTTTCAATCACATCTTCATCTTGATTGACCAGGTCCATCTCATCAACATCAACAGCCTTAACAGACTCACCCACCTTCTTCTTCCCTTTTTTCTTTTGCTTTCTTCTAAGGCTCTTTGCAAATCTGCCTCATCCTGCTTTAACTGACTTCTTGTGGATCTTCCTCTTATGGGAAAATTTTCAACAGTGTCAGAAGGGCCAACCTTCCTTTTCTTGTAAGCCCTAGTAGTGTCAGGGGCCTTAGCCTTGGAAGTTCTCTTCTTCTTTGGATTGTAGCTTTCACTCACTTTCTTCAATAGGTCTGTGAGGGTTTCTTCAACTGATGAACCAGGTTCATCTACATTTAGCCCAAGTTTAACCAGCCCTTCAGCGGCTTCACCAGACCCACTACCCCCTATTTTCTTCACACTTTCCTCCATTTTACCTGATTCTACTCCACAAATAGCCATTATGCCTGTATCAAGAGTGGGTGAAAAATCAACCACTCTTTTACCCATTCCCCTCTCTTTACTATGAGCACCATCACTCTTCTTTTCTTTTTCCTTTTTATTTTACCACCTATACTTCTGGACTCAGAAGTTTCTACATCAACCATAGATATAACCAGAATAAACATGTTCTCCAGATTCCCAGCCAACTCTGAAATGACTTTAGTAGTAGTATTTGGGCCAGAGGTTACCTGTTCTATATCAGAAAACCCAGTTTCTTTCCCCTCAGTAGCAGACTTGAAGAATTCTTCAGAGTTCTGGGGTTATTGGTCTTGTCTAGCTTTCAATTGAGCGTCTAATTTCTTTGATAATGCACTCTCAGCCACTGTGTTGCAAGCAAGCATCTTAGATCTTCTTTTCTTAGGATAAGGAATGGTTAAAAATGAAGATCATGGTGAGGTGTGCCGGGGTTTTTAGAAGGGTTAGTCATTGCTATGATTGGTTCTAGAAGAAAGAAGAGATGTAGATTGAAATTTGGAGGGTGAGAGAAGATGGAGATTATTTCTACGGCTTGAAAATTATGGAGTGAAGATAGTTATGATGATGATCAATTTAAAGAAAGGGTAATTAATGGGTAACGGTAGACTTATCAGACTCTTAGAAGTCTAATCAAACTGAATTGTCAGTTTTGAAGAGGCGGTGGAGTCTTTCCCTAGTATCTAGGTGGTTTAATTTGGTTAGGATTCTTTTTGAATGGAACTAGTTCACTTATATTGGATATGTGTAAAAGGAATTTTGACTTAGGTAGGACTCTTCTCATGATCCAAATATTATTATTTCAAATTATGCAGAGTGTAGAAAACATACTGTATAATCTTGATGAACCAGGTTCTTCACTAAGAATTCTCTTGTGTAAGTCTAAATTTCCAAAATAGAGAAAATACCATTAGAGATTAATGAGTCATTTTAACACATGGCACAAGATACTATTGAAAGTATGAGACTGGGCAAAAATTAATCTAGTAATATACATAAATCAGATTTTCTAACCAAAAACAAAAACAAATTTCAACTTTTTTCATTTTTTTTCATTGTGAATTATGAAATGGTCCTTTTAGGTGATCTTAATCATCCTAATTCTAAATTGTTCCTTTCAAAGTGATCTCTACTTAGGGATTTTGTGAAGAAGTCAGCTATTTGCTTGTCAGTAGCACAAAATTCGACAGTGATCAACCCTTATTCATAGTTATCCCTCCAAAAGTGATGCCTAACATCTATGTGCTTAGTTCTCTTGTGATGAATCGGGTTCTTGGTCATGCTAATTGCACTAGTGTTATCAAAAAAAATAGGGATACAACCAACATCAATTCCAAAGTCCATTAATTGATGTTTGATCCACAACAATTGAGCACAACATGAAGCAGCAACAACATACTCAACTTCAGCAGTAGATAGGGCCACTGAATTTTGCTTTTAGGTGGCCCAAGACACAAGACATGAGCCAAGAAAATGTGTCATACCTGAGATGCTTTTTCTATCCACAAGAAAACCTGCATAATCAGCATCAACATATCCCACAAGATTGAAATTACTACATTTTGGATACCAAAGACAAAGATCAGTGGTGCCTTTTAGATATCTCAAAATTCTCTTGACAGCCGTCAAGTGGGACTCCTTTGGATTTGCTTGAAATCTTTCACAAAGGCCTACATTGAAAACAATGTCAAGTCTACTAGCAGTGAGATACAAAAATGAGCCAATCATTCCCCTATACAAATTCTGATCGATAGATGAACCAGGTTCATCTATATCCAACTTTGTAGTTGTTGCAATAGGAGTGTCAATTTATTTGGAATCTTCCATTAAAAACCTTTTAAACAACTCTTTTACATACTTCTGTCGATGGATCATAGTTTCATTTGAATTTTGTTTAATTTGTAAGCCTAAAAAGAAATTAAGCTCACCCATCATGCTCATTTCAAATTCACTCCCCATTAGTTTAGAAAATTCTTTACTTAGCCTATCAGTAGTTGTTCCAAAGATTATATCATCAACATATATATGAACTACCAAGAGATCTTTACCTTTTTCTTTCAAGAACAAGGTATTGTCAATTTTACCTCTCTTGTGGTCATGCTCAAGCAAAAAATTTTATAATCTTTCATACCATTCCCTTGGAGCCTGCTTGAGTCCCTGAAGTGTTTTGTCAAGTTTGTACACATGATCAGGATTCTCCTTGTTTTCAAACCCCGGAGGTTGTTTGACACACACTTCTTCCTTTAGATAGCCATTGAGGAAGAAACTCTTGACATCCATATGGTGAAGGGTGAATTCCATGTAAGAGGCAAAAGCTATGAGGAGTCTTATTGCTTCCAACCTTGCAACTGGGGAAAAGGTTTCATCATAGTTTATGCCCTCCTCCTGACTGTATCCTTGAACCACCAATCTTGCCTTGTTCCTCGTAACTGTTCCATCTTCATCAAGTTTGTTTCTGAAGACCTATTTTGTGCAAATTACTGATCTGTCCAAGGGTCTTGGTACCAGATACAAAACTTGACTCCTTTCAAATTGGTTGAGTTCCTTCACGCATTGCATTTACCCAGTCTGCATCCTGCAAAGCCTCAGCAACATTTTTAGTTTCAATAAGAGATAATAAAGCATCAAAAGCACAAAGATTCTTTACTGAAGATCTGGTTTTGATTCCATAGGTTGGATAAGTAATTATGTTCTCAATGGGATGAGAACTTTGATACTTGTAAGATCTCACAACTAACTGGTTTCCTCTTGATATTCCTTCAGTGTTTTGTTGATGTGGAACAAGTTCATGGACAGGTGCCACTGAGGTTTGGGGATCATTTCCTCTTTGTTATGTTCCCCCTATCAGGTAACCTATTCCATCACATGTTCCTTCTTCCAGTGCAGCTTCAGTCTGGGCAGTGGTTTCATTGAAGTTTCTTACCAGCACAATTGCTTCATCATCATGTTCCGATCTCTCAGAAAGAATGTTAGTTTCATCAAAAAGCACATGAACACTTTCCTTAACACACATAGTTCTTTTGTTATAGACTTTATAAGATTTTCTATGTGAAGAATATCCTAAAAATACTCCCTCATCACTTATGGGATCAAATTTTCTTAGGGAGTCTTTACCATTATTGTGCACAAAGCACTTGCATCCAAATGCCCTGAGATGGGATATATTTGGTTTTCTCCATTTAACTAACTCAGAAGGAGTCTTCTCTACAAGCGGTATAGTCATGCACCTATTTATGATGTAGCATGCAGTATTTATAGCTTCTGCCCAGAAGCTAGGGGAAGTTTACTAGAAAGAAGCATAGTCCTAGTCATATCTTCAAGTGTCCTATTCTTTCTTTCAACTACTCTATTTTATTGTGGAGTTCTAGGAGTAGAAAAATTATGATCTATGCCATGCTCATCACAATTTCAACAAATTTAGCATTTTTAAATTTAGTGTCATGATCAGACATAATTGATGCAAGTTCATTACCTAGTTGTTTATGAGTTTTTCTATCAAAAGAAGTGAACATGTCAAATGCTTCATCTTTGGATGTCAAAAACAATGTCCAAGTAAACCTAGAGTAATCATAAACAAGCACCATCACATATCTTTTATCACCTCTACTTAATGTTCTTATTGGACCACAGAGATCCATGGACCAGTTCCATCGTTTTGATGGTACTTTCCACTTTCTTGCATTTAAAGGAGGATCTTACCTGCTTCCCCCTTGCACAAGCCTCACAAACTTTGTCTTCCTTGAACTTAATGTTAGGATGTCCTATCACCAAATCCTTGGAGACTAATTTGTTGAGTTGATTCAGACTTGCATGTCCAAGTCTCTTGTGCCAAAGGAGGGGATCATTGTCCAACACACTTAAGCAAGTGAGCTTATTTTCTGAAAGTCTGGATAGATCTACAATATATATTGTTCACTCTTTTTCCATAAAAAACAATCTTGTCAGTGGTAAGATTAATCACAAAACATTTGGTAGAGGTGAATGCTACCAAGTTACCTCTATCACACAATTGTGATACACTGATTAGATTGTATTTTAGGCCATCTATCAAGTAAACATTCTCAATAGAGTAAGAATCAGTATTACCTACCTTACCAACCCCAATGATCTCACCTTTATTCCTATTTTCAAAGGAGACCTTACCTCTTTTGAGGTCCTCAAGTGAAAGGAACTGGTTCTTGCTTCCTGTCATGTGCTTTGATCAGTCACTATCCATGTACCATATTTGGCTTCTCCCCTTCACTTGGACCTGCAAAAGGAAATCAGGGGTTAGTCTTAGGAACCCAAACTAGTTTGGGTCCCTTTCTATAGGAAAAAGGATGAATTAAATTCTTTTTAGCCTAACTTGGTTGTGTATTCTTCCCTTGAACAATATTTTGTTCTTCGTTTGCATTACATTCAATTTTATAGTGACCTGTTTTACCACAGTGAGTACAAATCATGTTCTCAGGAAGTGTAAGATACTTGCTTTTGGGATCCCAAGGTTGATGATTCCCAAAGCCAAGTCCTCTTCTATTTCTACTATGATGTTCCTGTAGCCATAAAAGAGCATCGGAAGATCTGTTCCATTTACAAGTTCTATCTAGTTCATGCTTGACCTTGCCTAGATATTCCTTCAAGATTCTTACCTGCCCATCCTTCTTATACAACTCATCTTTCAGTTTACCTACATTTTCTTCTAGAGTGAGTTGTGTGCAATCAGTTGTCTTCTTACTTGTTCCTAATTTCAGTTTTAGGTTTTCAGACTTAAGTTCTAGGACATTTGATTCAAATGCATGAACCTGGTTCATTAGTGCAGTATTTCACATAAAGTCTCACTAACTCTAAGTTCCACGCTCTTACACTTTGCGTTTAAAATCACACATTCCTTAGACAATTGTTCTTTTTCATTATTTATCTCCTCCGATTCATTAATGAAATCTAGAAGTAACTCAGATAGATTTTCTTTAGACAAAAACTTAATTTTGTCTTTGAGATGAATTATACTTACCTCAGATTCTTCATCAGATTCTCCAATTGCCATAAGTGCTTGTTCATCTCCATCTTCATCATCTGAGTCCTCATCTGAGCTTTCTCCCCAAGCAGCAACCATAGCCTTTGTTGATCCTTTGTTCTTCTTGGGATGAACCCGTTCCTTCTTCCTGTTTGTTCGTTCAGCTCTTTCCTTCTTCCATTCAATTTCCCATTGAGGGTAGTTTTTGATGTGATGATCAGTTTTCCCACACTTGTAGCAGCCCTCATTTGTCTGTTTTTCAGGAACCCTTGGTTTGCTATAACTTCCACTTCTAGAAGAACCCTTTCCTCTCATTAGGTAATTCTTGAAGTCCTTAGTGATCATAGCCATTTCATCTTCCTCTAGATCAGAACCTTCAATGATTCTGAGTGTCAGGCTCCTTTCCTTCTTGGGTACATCCATCTTCATGGTTTGCCTTCTAAGTTCATAAGCAGTGAGATTTCCAATTAGCTCATCTAACTTAAGAGTGGCAATGTTCTTTGATTCCTAAATGGCAGTGATTTTTCTCTCCCAAGAGACTGGCATAACCCTTGTCAAAATCTTCTCAACTTTGTCTTCTTCAAGAATGACCCATCCAAGAGACTTAAGTTCATTTGTTAGTGTGGTGAACCTTGTATACTTATATTGGATGGTTTCACCTTCCTTCATAGTGAAATTCTCATATTGAGAATATATAAAGTTCATCTGGACCTCTTCACCTGAGGTGTTCCTTCATGAGTCACTTGCAAAGTGTCCCAAATTTCCTTAGCAGTAGTGCATCTTTGAATTCTGATGTGCTCGTCTAGACCAAGTCTACACACAAGCCATTTCTTGGCCTTGGAATTCTTCTCCCATTTCCTCGAGTCCTCAGCAGCGCAGTCATCTCTTGTTTTTGGCACATCTACTCCTTCAGCATTCTTCCTCATGGTAGCTAAGGGACCATCAGTGACATTGTCACATAGATCATAGTCCTCTCCTATAATGTGGTCTCTCATTCTATTTTTCACCAAGAGTAGTACTGGCCATTGAAGAGTGGTGGCCTAGCAGTGGATTGTCCTTCTCAATTTCCAGGTGGTGCACTCATCTTGATATTCTCCTAAGGTGTTAGCCTCTTCAAGGATAACCCGCTCTGATACCAATTGATGTTTTAACTTCAATACCACACAAGAGGGGATGATTTGTATGGAGTCCAATTTTTCACCTAAACTGATTATAGAAGGATCTGATTCTTCTAAGTGTTCCTTAACCTACTATTACTGAAATAGTAAATGCGAAAAGTAAAGAACACAAGTATTTTACGTGGAAAACACATGGCTCAAAAGGTGAAAAAACTTCGACCTACTTCCTAGTAGGATTTCCCCAAACTCTCCAATAAATCACTAAGCCAAAAATTGCATTTACAAAAATACTTTTGTAAACTTAGGACTAACTCTAATCCCTTGTAGCAAACAGCCTCTAACTGTTATGACAACTTCAAGTTAACTCTAACTTGAATACTCTGAGTACCTATTACAATTGCCTCTAGATAAAGATGAAAGGTACAATATGAAAACACCTACTACAATTGAACTAGAATAAGAGATAGACACCTGAAACTGGTTCTTCTATCTGGTTCATGTAGCTTCAGGTTTGCACACTTGAATCACACACGAATTGCTTACAAATTGCCTTGCCATTTTTCTCTCAATTCATGTTTAACTTCTGCGTTTGTGCATTCCTGTAGAATGAGAACATCCTGCAATATATAGAGTTAGTAGATGAAGAAATAACTAGAGTTCTAATGTTACTCTTCCTTAGCGGAAGAGTTCTAGTTGATCTCGACTTCTAACTCCTTTCTTATATTGGATAATGTTCTCTTTGAGTAAGGAGTCTTTCTCCTTATCAATTATGCAACATTTTCGATCAGGAGATATCAATAATGTCAATTTAAGTTTATCTCCTTCACTTGCATCCCACAGGCTCGAATTTGCCTGTGTCTATGCATACTGGGGATGGACCTGGTTCATACGTGAAATTCCTTTGTCAATCTTCAAAACTAACATTCACTTGGGCCAACAATCAAAAAAGGAATACATGGACGTTAGACACCATGGAATGTTCTCTCTCTCTTATGTTTTCTTTAATTACTCGAAAGATTAAAATCTGTAAGTTATAAATTTTTATGTTTGGAATCAAATGATTTTATCCATTTAATATTTCTATGAGCAGACTAAGCCCAAATAGTAAAACAATCTTGGCCAATATGAAATTTCGGTACACTTATTTCAAAACTAGATATTACAAAATAAAATTGTCAAAAGTGAATAAGTTTTTAGCGAAGAAAGACCAAACTTGATGAGATGGAAGGACTTTATCTGAGACTTAACAAATACTATTACTAAAATAAAATAATTATAAAATTTTGATGCAATAAACAGATGGCTAATAGTATATCGATAGTCGCATGATTAGATAAAGTCAAGAACAAAGAATTTGAATAAGAAACGTCAACTAAACTCTACTTGCAACTATAATCTCATCTAGAATAACTATGTGGTTGTGCGAGTCTAACTTGGGCTTAAAGTAATTATGGAGCAAAACAGTATGTAGAAAGAATGTTAATTAGGTGGCAACCTAGAAATTAAAGAATTAAAAAGGAAAGAGATAATTTAAACTGTCTTTGTGCTCCTACTTCTTTATTTCACTCTTAATCTTCTTGTATAAATCAATCAAATCTTTTCTCTTTGACTTGAATCCTGTATAATTTTCTTCAAATTATCCAATATCAACATCTATAATCTGTAGAAAACATATAAGAGTTCTTAAAATAAATATTAAACGTATCTAATACTCAGCCTATTATATAGAATGGAATAAATTGTTACCTTTGGATGGTTCATAGTTCAGAAAATGTCCTTCAAGTTTTCAACTATATCCCTAGCCAAACCGTGATAATCATCAATGTTAAAGGTGAAAACTTTTATAGGCATGAGTGAGGTGACAAAGTAAGTTTGATTCATTCAAAGAATTTTAGTAACGGAAAAATCACATTAATATCATTATAATGTAATGGAAAAATTATAAGTAAAGACGCAATATATAAATTAATGCAGCTGCCAGTGTTCCAAGCCATCTGTGGGACGCAGAGGTGGACCCATGTGCACAGGTGAGGGGTTACCGGACCCCGTAAACTTTGGCCGAAATCCTGTATATATATATACATATATACCTTGAAAATGGTTAATTTAAAGCAGTTGACACCCTGACCACTAAAAGCGTTTAGGGGGTACTAGTTGAGCAGAAAAATGTGTTCCCGTCGCGTAAAAATTCTGGATACGCCCAAACCTGCATTAGTAGCGAAATGTCCGAGTAACTTCATTTTTCCACCTTTGCTAGTGATGATTGAACTGCATCACCACCGTCAACTTCAACTCCCTTCGTAAAGTCAACTCAAGGGTTTCTACAACTGTACAACCCAAGCAAATGAAAGTAGAATCATAACGAAAGCATAGCCAAAAAAATAATTAACTAATTCCTCTTACATTGTAATAGAATAAAGACTGCAACAGAAGAAGCAAATATGAACCTCAATATCTTTGTTCAAAGCATGATATTTGTCCTTGTATAGAAGTCCTTATATAGGTATATATGGAGGAATACTACAATAAATTGTCATAAACTTATATATTAAATATTTTGAAGGTTATGGATATGAAAGGCATGAGAATTATTATGATTATTAAAAGTATAGGTTATGAAAATAAAGAGGTGTGAGTTATGAAGATAGGATTTTTAGTATAAGATAAATAAAAAAAAAATGATGAAACTCAAAGAAAAAGAAGAAAAAAGATAAATATATTTTTTGACTTAAGAGAGGTGCCACCTTACTTTTTTATTGTCCTCTTTTATATAAATTAATTTTTCTATTATATGACTCATAGTCTATTCATGTGACTTAGTAGTGCACGTTTTTTAATTGTAAATATTGTTTACTTCCACTAGTCAAATAAGTTTATCAAATTGGCAAATGCACTACATAAAATTATCAAGATTCCTCGATTTGGATCAGAAAAGTCGTGTGTGTATATATATATATATATATATATATATATATATATATATATATATATATATATATATATATATATATATATATATATATATATATATATATNTTGTGGATTGAATTATGATCTACGTACAACCAAACTACCAATAACTTGCACATGGGGCTTTATCTCGGTGGCTTAACCTACTGGCGGAGATAGAACGGAGAATTCAAAAAGCTTAAGGGTGTATTTGGTTGCACAAAATTATTTAAAAAATGTTTTTCTAGATATTATATTTCTCTGAAATTGGAGGAAAATGACTTTTCTAGAAAATGTTAGGAAAATATTTTTCAAAAACTCCTCTTACTCTCACATCTAAATTAACCCCAACCCCTCCCCCTTCTGCCACCTACCCGCCACCCCTCTCCAAAAAGGTTTTTTTCTTTCATATTTTAGTTTTTTTTTTCCATCATCGCCCCCCTCCCCTCCACGGTAATTTTTAAAAAAAATATTTTCAATGCTGATTTTTCATTTTTGCGGTTTGCAGGTTCAAAATTTTACAAGTTCCAAAGTTATGAGTTCAGAGGTTTATGAGTTTGGAAGTTTGCGGGTTTAGAAATTATAGAGTTTACGGGTTCGAAAGTTTAGCGGTTCAGAAGTTTATCAAATTTATAGGTTAGGAAGGTTGTTGGTTCCAAAAATTATGGCTACATGTTTATTGTATCTAAGTGTCAAGACACAAGATCACTATATAGATCGTGACGGCGCCTAACGCCGCCGTCAGGCAAGCCATAGGTAATTTACTAATTTGATTACTCATTTCTATTACTTTTGAAATCATAATTTTCACTAATTAAACTGTTTGAAATAGAATTTACAGGGTGAAATAATGTTAATTATGTAAACTACCATACTAAACATCCAGTAGGAACCCCCAAAATTCGGTGTCACAAGTGCATGAGCATCAACTAGGAAATATGATAAATACAACATTTGTCTGGAATACAAATTAGATAGGAGTATGTAAATAACTCTGATGGAGACTATGTATGCTGCAGATTCATAACATGGGATGCAGCTCGCCGAAAGTCCCCACAAAGTAGTCACGCCTTTGCGCCCAAAAGACCACTAGACATATATGTACCTTCACAAAAATGTACAGCAAGTACAGTATGAGTACATAAATCTTCCGCTCGAATTATATGGAAAAAATACCCCCATTGAATTAGATGGGAATCACTTACCTTGAATTAGATGGAAAAAATACCCCCTTGAAGAGCTTCAAATATTGCCCAAGCCGTGTAGAAAATGGATGAAATGAACCCAAACCCCGTTTGAAAACCAGTATGCCCATGCCTGCTCCTCTTCACTTTCGCGGAAAGGCCATTGCGTTTGCAAAGGCCAAAAATTTCTGTCTCCAATTTACTTTTGCGTTCACGGCCTCCTCGTCGCGCTCGCGAAGCCTTGTGACCAATACCCTTCACGTTCGCGGTCCACAAGCCGCATTCGCGAAGGCCAAACTTCTCTAGGTCCAGCTCCCCCATTTCCTTCTACGCGTTCGCGTTCGCATTCGCGACTGCCCTCTCGCGTTCGCGTAGGTTCCTCAAGCTCTTCTCTGCGATCGCGACCTCTATGTCGCGTTCCCGATGTGTAACCTCCACTTGCCCCCAAAACCCTCTATCGCGAACATGATAACCACCACGCGTCCGCGATGAAAGACACTAGAACCAGCATCAGCAGCAGAAAGACATAGGGAAATGACTTGAAACCATCCCGAAACACACTCGAGAACCCCATCCAATCATACCAGTCAGTCCTAATATATGACACAAACCTACTCGAGGCCTCAAATCACATCAAACAATGCTAAAACCACGAATCGCACCCCAATTCAAGCTTAATGAACTTTAGAACTTCAACCTTCTATATTCGAAGTCAAAACCAATCAAATCAAGTCCGATTGACCTCAAATTTTGCACACAAGTCATAACTGACATTACGGACCCGCTCCAAATTCTGGATTCAATATCCGACCCTGATATCAAAAAGTCCACACCTAATCAAACTTCCTAAAAATCATCTAAATTTCCAACTTTCGCCAATTGACGCAGAAATGACCTACTGGCCTCCAAATCAACATTCGGACCTACTCCTAAGACCAAAATTACCATACAGAACTATTCACAGGCTCGGAATCCCAAATGGAAATCGATAACATCAAAATCTACTTCAACCCAAACTTAGGAATTTATTAAACCTTTAAAAAGGCCAACCTTCCGTAATAGGCGCCGAAATACTCCCGGGCCACCCGATACTCGACTTGAACATACGCCCAAGTCCAAAATCATCATACAGACCTATTGGAACCTTGAATTCCTGATTCCAATATCGTTTACAAAAATCCAAACCTTAGATAATTTTCCAACTTAAAGCTTCCGAATTTAGAATTTTCTTTCCAAATCAACTCTGAACTTCCCGAAATTTGATTCCGACCATGCGTACAAGTCATAATATCTAAAGTGAAGCAACTCAAGGCCTCAAACCGTCGAATGACGCGCTATAGCTCAAAATGATCGGTCAGATCATTACATTCTGCCCCACTTAAACATACGCTCGTCCTTGAAGGTGCTAGGAATTGCTCCGGAGTTGTCCAAAATCACTATTTAAACCTTGTATACCTAACCGTGCAATCACAATGGCACCTCAGCTCGAGCCGGACTGAAGGTCCTCCCTTTTATTCAATCAATAAGCCTTAGAACCAAATTACAACCTCTGAATTTCCTTACAATACCTGATTCTAACACATGAACATCATACTAATCACTACACACTGTACTAAAACATGATTGTGCATCTGTGCTGAAATCACACGACGCACCACATATGTCGGTTGCCCATACTAACTTCCCTCAACCACAATAGCTGAAATTTTATGAATCTGATTCCCGCAATACACCTCATAATACAAATAAGCCCGATTTCAATCCTCACGATACTTCCATGACAGAGAAAATGTATAGAAACTCATAACCACCTGCCGAATCAACAATTCATTGAGTCTCTCCTCTTGACAAGGACCATTACCTCATTCTGAACTAAATAGCGATATTTGTTCTTTAATATACCTTATATAAGTCTGATTGCACTGATTTCAGGTCCAATAGTCTCGTCTCACCCAGAACAAACTGCTCTGGCAACAAGCCACCTTAGACGCTTCCAAAAGTCTCATATGACGGCCACAATGCGCCAACAAGCTACGAACTCGAATATAACCCATAAGGAAGAGCGTTCTCTGACAAGGAATTACCCATCCCACATAAGAAATAAAACGGGAATAGGTGCTATAAGCCTACCTCAGGGACGAAAACAAGGCACATAAAATGAGCGTAAAGAACCATGCTCAACATCTCACTGTTGTGGCGTGCAACCTGATCCACACATAACAATGAAGAAGAAAATGTACGTCAAGCCGTGATGCTTGTTCTTACAAAATTCCTGAATATGCCACAAGCACGTCGAGTGCATAATACAATTCCCTGGGGAGAGGGATAGCGCCATACATTATGAAACCCAAGCACAACTAAGGTGAAATGCATGACCTGCATCTAGAGAGCCATCCTGCTCACATAACACTACAAGACACACGGAACCTCACACCGATTCTGATCATACCATACTGGGCCAATATCCTTCCAAATATCCACCATAACCTTTTTCCATGACACACAATAACAACCATTAAATCCGGAACAAACTCACATAGTACACAACCCAAGAAATAGAACACCTATATAGCATAAGCTCACATATTAGCGATATCACCAATTATCCATACTTGGTTTCAATCTATAAAAATCAAGTGACTACCATGCGACACTGATTTAAATCTCCCTGTGGGGTACGCTCCCACAATCATTCCGCACCAGGTAGAAAAGTTTGCATTTCCATACCACCGACCGTGCTAATCTGTAAGGTAATTCAATAAATCATGAATCATCACCCAAAGTCTCTTGCCCAGATCGCCGTTCTCGGGTGACACTAAAGAAAGTGCCAACTTACTCTGAATATCCGAATTCTCCCTTGCTCATCCGAGCCTGTGACATCCTTGACAACACCGGATCGCAACATTGATCCTCAACTAAATTTCCCATGTCGCTCATTGCACTTAAAATGCCGCTATGCGAAAATACCAGAATCCATCATAACTCATGAACTACTAGTAGAATGAACAGTTCATTGGCTAGAAAAGCTTTGGCGCAGCACATTTTAGAAGAACCAATGCAACTTGCAACTGGATCCCCAAACCGTTGAACATAGAAACATCAAGTTATGGTATAAACCATCGCAACTCTTCCGGAAATCCATTTACACCACAAAGCCATTTGAATCAAATATTTCCCAAATCAAACAAGTTTTGGTGGCGCTCAAGCCCACACGTACAACCACAAACCATACGTATGACTTCACGCTGAAGGAGCTAATCACTGCCACAGTCATGCTGATTGAACCATTACTAATCGACCCAATTACTTTAAGTTTACTCTTGATTTTTCTTGGAGATAATAACATCTCCAATAAAAACATAACGAACTAAATCCACCCTCAACTCATCTCGAGAGACCCGAATCGCGAGACTACATCGTTTCAATACGCATGAATCACCTCATACCTTTATCATGCGCATAATTGCACCTCCAAGTGGTATACCCATTTCACATGGCTTCCTACAAATCCAAAATTATTTCTTCCTTTTCTCCAATACTGCATCGCTTACCCGGTAATAACATAGAACAATCCAAGTCCCATTTGCCATACACTACAGAACTCGATCTTAACCACACAACAAACTAGAAATCCTTAGGTGCCATACTTAAATTCTTAAACTCACTGAACCGTTGTTAAGAGTCACCCACTCTGACCTGGTCTCGAATATAACCAAACTCCATTGCTCTGCTAGTACATGAGTACCCTCACAATGAATCAACCGGCTGAATCCTTTTTCCTTGCACATTTCCTCCACCAGAAGCATAAACTCTGAGTCTCCCCAAGAACTGCACCCGAATCGATAAGACGAAGTTTGGCATACATTCATCAAGTTCCTTGCACATGTTCATTAGTCATAAATAGTTCACTCATGCGCCTATAGCCAGAAACCACATAAGCAGACAATCACGTGATCCAATCATAGATGGTGAGGCTCCCCCACTTGGCTTTAAGCTACAATCACATAAATCTAGAACCCACAAAGATTCCTCCTTCTCCAGCACCATGATCTTGCACCGTTAACTCGCCAAGTCTCTCGAAGCGTTTGTTAATCTCTTCGTGAACATTATGAATCATCAACAAACTCCTTTCTTCCATATTCAAGCCATATTGCATCTGAATCGATAATTAAATCCTCACACCCCTCTTCATTTCAAGCAAAATCCTTTCTTCCATATTCAATCTTTCTCCGTACAGTATCCATCACTCCAAATAAAATCGGTAGACCAAATCACCTTCTATCACGATTTCCCAAACCGTTCCACACTTCCTCAAGATACATGGCTATACTACAACAGAATCCATATGTTACTCTGTCTTTCTTACCTCAGTCAAACCATCTCCTTTAAGCTACTTCTCGACTTTCGCTTCTCATACTTGACCTGCTAGTAATCCAACCACTGCAAGACACCTCCCACATGTCATTCCTCATTCTTCGTTACCTAGTGTTGTATCAAATCAAAATCCATCTCTGTAAATCTGAGCTAATAAATTGCTACTAGCTTTAAGCCTCCTAGAAGATCATCTTCCTCGAGCTGTCACATTAGAAATACCAATTCGACCCTGAACCGTTGCACACCGCTATTTCTTATACCCGCCCCTCGGGCACTATTTCACGACACCCCACCCAAAAGGCAAAAATCAAAAAGACCATAGCACTGGCAAACCGAAAATGCATTCAAACAAGGACGATGACACTGCATCACAATAAAAATTCCACCACACTAGAAAATACCAAGTCTCGTTACTCTATCAACCCAAACTTAAACATTCATAGTCCAATTGCCTTTCTTTTGCTGGGATTAAATATTGAACCTCTAAACCATGCACTAAGAGATCCTCATTTCAAGTCATTCACTAGATCGACACATAGACAGGCACCCTACCATTACACTAACATTGTGCATATCCTCAAAACCATATCGATATTGAACTGAAATGACAGAACCTCCTTCCGCAAGAAGATGATAATAACTTGCTTGAATGCGCAGGGAAAGTATCTTGCACCATGCCTGTAGTACCACTACAACTCCACGATTCCCAATTGACACAAGCGCTTGACATTATATAAGAATGAGTATGAAGGAAATAAAGGAACGAGCCTCAATGGAATCAAACCGCATGGTAAAGGAATCAAGAGGGAACTGCTTCTAACATCCCTGTAGCCTCCCGAAGATAAGTATAGATGTAACTGTATCGATCCGCAGGACTCTACTAGACTTGATCACAACTCGTGAGACCTACGTGAACCTAGGGCTCTAATACCATGTTGTCATGAACCAAAATCCACTATAGATCGTGATGGCGCCTAACGCCACCGTTAGGCAAGCCAACGGTAATTTACTAATTTAATTACTTATTTTTATTACTTTTGAAATAATAATTTCCATTAATTAAATACATGAAATAGAATTTACAGGGTGAAACAATGTTAATTACGTGAACTACCATACTAAACTTCTAGTAGGAACCCCCGAAACCCGGTGTCACAAGTGCATGAGCATCAACTAGGAAATAAGATAAATACATCATCTGTCTGGAATACAAATTAGACAGGAGTATGTAAATAACTCTGATGGAGATTATGTATGATGCGTATTCGTAACATGGGATGCAGCTTACCGTAAGTCCCCGCAATAGCCATGCTTCTGCGCCCAAAAGACCACTAGACATATATGTACCTGCACAAAAATATGCAGAAATTATAGTATGAGTATGTAAATCAATACGTGCCCAGTAAGTATCAAGTCTAACCTCAAAGAAGTAGTGACAAGAGGTCGACATCGACACTTACTAAAGGTCCAATAAAGCAACATAATAAAAGCGTGAGCAGATATGAAGCGTGCGAAAATAATGGGATAAATCTGTAAGTTATATAATCTTCCAAATATTTATTTTAAAGCAAAAATTTCTATATCTTGTATTCTACAATAAAAACTCATAAGGATTTCAAGTGTATTATCAAATAAATAAAGAATACCATAAAAATGTCGGGCATCAATGGAAATTTGCTCGTGAATATTCTGGCTACTAAGGATATAACACACGATTCTGCCGAGGTCTTTTGGCCCGATATAGAGTAAAATGTGTACACTGCCAAGGGTCGAGTGGCACGAACCATAGATGCATCTATATTGCCGACGCGTTCAGACTGCTCCACAAGAAAGGAGGACACTTTATGAATGTAATGACCCGGCCGGTCGTTTTGGGGGTTAGAGCCCCGATCCCCTAATAACATCTTTTCCCATATCTATTTCTTCCTTTGTGACATGCTGGGATGATTGGTTGGGAGTTTCGGAGTGTTTTGGGACACTTAGTCCCTAAATGAGAGCTTAAGTCTTAGAATTTGGACCATAGTCGGAACTGTGTGAAGACGGTTCTGGAATGGAATTCCGTTGATTTAGTTAGCTCCGTTGAGCGATTTTGGGCTTAGGAGTGTGTACGGAATGTGTTGTGGATGTCTGTTGTAGATTTAGGCTTGAATTGAAAAAAGTTGGATTTTTGGCGATTTCGGTCGGCAATGGAAATTTTGATATCGAGCCCGAAATGTGATTCCGGAAGTGGATGTAGGTTTTTAATGTCACTAGTGACCTGCATGTGAAATTTGAGGTCATTCGGACGTGATTTGATAGGTTTCGTCATCGGTTGTAGAAGTTTGAGGTTTCAAGTTCATTAAGCTTGAATTGGTGTGTGATTCATGTTCTTGTTGTTGTTTGATGTGATTTTAGGGCTCGATTGAGTTTGTATGATATTTTAGGACTTGATGGTACCTTTGGTTGAGGTTCCGTAGGCCTCGGGTGTGTTTCGGGGTGAGTTTTGAGTGAGTCCGGGCATTTTCGGAACTCTGGTATTGTTCTGGTGCTTTAAAAATGAGGACCTCAACAGATTTTTGTGGACCGCAGAGGAGGGGTGTGGACCGCATATCTTTGTCGCGGCCGCACTCCAGGGAAAGTTTTGCAGATCCACTGGTCCGACTTCATAAGCCTATATCTTTTGATCTACAAAAAATTTTGAGATGATTCAAAAACGAAAGTTGTATGCCTTCGTGTTTTGCTTCCAAAAAGGTAAAGAAAACATCATTTGGACATCTGTAGAGAAATTACGGCCAAAATACTAAAGCCTGATAGTGCAGCCACCAAAAGGTGCGGCCGCACCATTTTTATGCGACCACAGAAGCTAGGATGTGCGGCCGCGCTTGGAATTGCGCGGACCACACAGTGGGAGTTCAAAGGATGCACTATATAAATGAGGTTTAGGGCATTATTTCATATTTTGGACCTAGGGAGCTAGGTTTGTGTCGATTTTTCGTGGGCTTTTCAAGAAATTCATCGGGGTAAGTGATTCTAACTCGGATTTGGTTAATATACATGAATATATCAATGATTTCATCATTTAATTAGTACTTTGGGGTGGAAATTTGGGGAAAATTGTAGAAACTTCAAAAAAATGAATTTTTGAGATTTGAATGTCAATTCAAAGTCGGATTTAAGTGAAACTAGTATGGTTGGACTCGTGAGTGAATGTGTGTTCGTAATTTGTGACTTTTACCCGATTCCAAGTCGTGGGCCCGTGAAAACTTCTTAGGCGTTTTTTGTATTTTCTTGCCTTAGCTTCGGATTCATTAGCTAAAGTAGTTACTTGTAGTTATATTTACATTATGCAATTGATTTAATTATATTTTGGCCATTCAGAGTTGGATACTCGTGGCAAGAGCGTGGTTTCAGATTGATTTGAGCGATTCGAGGTAAGTGGATTGCCTAACCTTGTGTGGGGGAACTTCCCCTTAGGATGTTTGGTACTGTTTGATGTCTGATTACCGTGTACATAAGGTGACGAGTATGTACACGGGCTATTGTTGTAAAAATACCATTTTTTCTCTAAATCATAAACTGTTTTCCTTTGGTTGAACTGCACTACTATGTCTAATTACGTTACTTAGATTAAGAAAGCATGCATATGTGTTCTGGCTGTCTATTTGAACTTATGTGCAACATGTTTAGGTAGATTCCTTTTTTCCTTGATTGCATTTAGTCTAAACTGTAAACTTCGATTCTATAACTGCCATGTCATTGTTGAGCTGCATATTTACTTTAGGACTACGGACGTTCTGGGAGATCCCCATGTACTGCATATTTACTTTGGGACTACAGACGTATTCCGGGAGATCCCCCAGCACTACATATTTACTTTGGGGCTACGGACATATTCCGGGACATCCCCCAACACTACATATTTGCTTTGGGACTACGGACGTATTCCGGGAGATCCCCCTGTAATTATTTCGGGACTACGAGACGGTATCCTGGGAGATTTCCCTATTGTGTTTCTTTGTTCTAAGCCGAGGGCTCCCTTGGCTGTTATTTCTGTGAACTTCCTTAACTATCTTACTGTAGAATATATTTATATCTTTTACTGCTTTAGTTCATTATATTTACTTTCGGTAGGGCCTTGACCTGACCTCGTCACTACTCGGCCGAGGTTAGGCTTGGCACTTACTGGGTACCATTGTGGTGTACTCATGCCCTTTCCTGCAAATATTTTTCGTGTGCAGATCCAGGTACGAGCTATCAGCCTTGATTTTAGTGTGTGGTTGCTGCTTGAGGAGACTTCAAGGCACTTCCGCTCGCGTCCGCATACCTCGGAGTCCCTTCTATTCCCCCGCGTAGAAATTTTCCCTTGTTTGTGACTGGCGACATTCTGGGTTTTGGGAGTGATGTTATTGTATATGCCGAGTGGCACTATCCTTGCTTATTAAGTTATATTGTTGCCTTTTATCGTTATGTTTCTTTTCATCTTCCGGAATAATAGGCTTACCTAGTCCTAGAGATTAGGTGTCGTCATAACACCTTTCGGAAGGGTAATTTCGGAAGGTTCATTGTCATGACCCATATGGGTCGTGATAATGAACCTCCGGAATGAGAAGCTATCACAAGGCTAACACGTAAGGATGTACAATTTCTATTACCGGTTGAGTAACTCGCACAAAAATTCAAGTACGTGAAATTTCGATCTTTTACTATTTCCTCTAACAATTTCCAATATGATTCGGGTACTTCAATTAACAAAAGATGCAAACATTACAAGTAATTCATGATTTGGGTCCTAAAATACCCGGACATAAGCATAATTAGTAACGCATAGACTCTCGTCACCTCGTGCATACGTAGCCCCCACAATTAGCAACATATATTAATTTAAATCATCTACGGGGTAAATTGCCTCTTACAAGGTTAGACAAGAGACTTATCTAGTTCCAAGGTTCCATAGCCGGCTCCAACGCTACTCTAACACCTCAAACCGATTCTTGTCGATCCAAAACTATGCAAATCAATCAATATGTGTTCTAATACCCAGTGCTAATCAATTTAAACAATTTCCAGCTCCGCTCGAAAAGTCGATAAAATTTACTTTCGGTGTCATGTGCCCGGATTCCGAAATTTTTTGAAGATAAACTTTACCCATAACACCACGAACTCAATTATATCATTTATTCGAAATTCCATGTCCAATTTCAAGGTCAAAATCCAAACATATCAATTTCTAGGTTTTTCCTCAAAATTCTAAATTTCTATGTTTAAAAATCCATATATACACCGAGTATTTAACTTGCAATAGGTGGGAATCACTTACCTTGCATTAGATGTTGAAAATACGCCCTTGAAGAGCTCCAAAAATCACCCAAGTCGTGTGGAAAATAGGTGAAATGAACCCAAACCCCGTTTTAAAAGCAGTCTGTCCAGACTTGCTCCTCTTCGCTTTCGCGGAAAGGACATCGTGTTCGCGAAGGCCAAAAATTCCAGTCTCCAATTTACTCTTCGCCTTTGTGGCCTCTTTGTCGCATTCGTGAAGGCCAAACTTCTCTAGATCTAGCTCCCCCATTTCTTTCTACGCATTCGCGACCACCCTCATACATTCGCATAGGTTCCCCCAGGCTCTTCTCCGTGTTTGCGACCTTTGTGTCGCGTTCGCGATGTGTAACCTCCACCTGCCCCAAAAATCCTCTATCATGAACGGGATAACCACCAGATGTCCGCAATGAAAGACACCAGAACCAGCATTAGCAGCAGAAAAAACATGGGGAAATGACCTGAAACCATCCCGAAACACACCTGAGGCCCCGAACCTGCTCGAGGCCTCAAATCACATCAAACAACGCTAAAACCATGAATCGCACCCCAATTCAAGGTTATTGAACTTTAGAACTTCAACCTTCTACATTCGACACCGAATTGACCTCAAATTCTGCACACAAGTCATAACTGACATTGCAGACCTACTCCCACTTCCGGAGTCGGAATCAGAATCCGACCCCGATATTAAAAAGTGCACTCCCGGTCAAACTTCCCAAAAATCATCTAAATTTTTAACTTTTTCCAATTGGCGCCGAAATGACCTACGGACCTCCAAATCAACATTCGTACCCGCTTCTTAGAGAAAAATCGCCATACAGAACTATTCCCAAACTCGTATCCCAAACGGACATCGATAACGTCAAAATCCACTTCAACCCAAACTTAAAAAATTATTAAGGAAAAAGGCCTAAAAATGCCACTCAACTTTCAGAAATGGTTTATCCATGTCATCCGTTAAAAAATGCTCATTTCATGCCACCGCCGTTACACCTTTGGCTCACCTATGCCATTATTGCACTAACGACACAATTTTATTTTTTTAAATTTTTTTTTAAAAATTAACGGTGAGTGGCATAGGTGAGCCAAAGGTTTAACGGCAGTGGCATGAAATGAGCATATTTTAACAGATGGCATGGATAGACCATTTCTGAAAGTTGAGTGACATTTTTAGGCCTTTTCTGAATTATTAAACCTTTAAAAATGCCAACCTTATGTAATAGGCGGCGAAATACTCTCGGGCCACCTGATACTCGACTCGAACATATGCCCAAGTCCGTAATCATCATACACACCTATTGGAACCTTGAAATCCTGATTCCGATGTCATTTACTAAAATTCCAAACTTTAGTCAATTTGCCTATTTAAAGCTTCCGAATTTAGAATTTTCTTTCCAAATCAACTCTACACTTCCCGAAATTCGATTCCGACCACGCGCACAAGTCATAGAAGCTACTCAAGGCCTCAAACCGTCGAACAACGCGCTAAAGGTCAAAACAACTGATCAGGTCGTTGCACTAAATTATTTATGAATACTCTTGAGAAGTTATTTTCCTTAATTTGCGTACCAAACACAAAAAATGAGTAAGATTACTACTTATTTTTCTCTTCATTAATGCCATGCTTGTGTTTTCCTGACCGATGATCTATTGAAAACAACCTCTCCATCTCAACAAGATAGAGATAAGGTTGCGTACACACTACTCTACTCAGATCCCACTATATGAAACATACTGGGTTTTTTGTTGTTGTATCTTTTTCAAATTACGTGAAAATTTGCCACATTTTCTTTTATGTAATTTTGAGCTATAATTTGTATTATTGATGCATGAGATAGTTTAAGGGGGGAAAAGTACGACCATTTTGTCCGTTTACTAGATTTTCAAATGACTACCATCTTCTTCTGTATTTTAAAGAAGAAACTATTCTTTTTGTTTTCATTTTCTTGGGATCTTTACCCAAATAGTCTCCCGGATTCATCGTCTGCATTTTTAGCCGATATACATATATTATATCTAATTATATGTATACATAAAATTATACATGATCATACATATATTGTATATGAATTATACATATATTATATATTCGTCGGTTAACTGATTTACTCTTTATTTTTCCTAGACAGCATATATAAATTATACACGATTACACACGCGTAAGCGCGCATATGTCATATGTGTGTGATTGCTAGTTTAATTTGACTAATTTCCAACTAACTCACAAGAATAATATATGAAGAGAAAATAATTGAGTTTGTTTGTCCTAGAAACTCCATGACTTCTCTTTGTACTTCCACTAGCCAAAAAATTAATCAAACTATCACATGCACTACGTAAAATTACGATGAAGATTCCAATTGTGTCCTCGATCTGGATCACAATGGCCGAAAATAATATTTTAGATATATCTTCATTATTGAATAACGAATATAATCTACATATCAATTACATGCGCCCCGTAAAAACAAATTGAAATTTATAAGTTCTAAACTTATCACTAAACTTATAGTTTATATAAAGTATCGGATTCAGAATTAAATTTTTTATTATATTAAGGGTAGCAGAATGGAATACGGGGCACAAGATTATACAATAGGGGGAATCAAACCCTTATCGATAAGATAAATGTTTAAATAGCCTGCCAATTAAACTACTAACAACTTGTTTCGAGTTGTTACATTGTCGTTGTTAATTTCAATATAATATTTATTTTGATTGTTACTAAAATTTAATTGTATTGTATGAAACAATAGATTTGGTTTGCGACGTTGTTACCTTACTTTTTTCTCTCATCTTGTCCTTTCTTATTATTAAATAATCATATTTTATCCTTTATCCTACTTTTTTATATAATAACTCTACTCTGTATCCTATTTTTCCCATTAATTTTGTAAATTTATTCTTCATATTGTTAGTGTGTGACATCATGAAACGACGGGTAAACGATACAATCTATCCAAACATTGTTTTATCAAATAATGCAGTACAATGCAATATGATACGTTATAACAATATGTAACAATCCGAACAAAATGTAAGATTTTAAAACAAATAAAGAATTTAAACAAAAAGTATTGCATTCGTCTGAACCGGCCGGGAGGTAATACTCTTACTTCCAAGGGCGAAGCTATGTTGGCCCAAGGATGAAGAACTGACCACCCTTCGCCAAAAAATTATACTACGTATAAGGTAAAATATTACGTGTTATTAATTAAAAATAGACCTTGAACACTTTTGCATAGCGCAAAGGGTGTTCAAATCATCCTTATTGAATTTACTGGCTTACTTCCGCCCCAGGCTGGGCTTCCCATTTCCAAGCACCTCTATTTCCTCTCTATATATAGTAGACTAGGCACTTGCAGTTTTCAAGCAAAAGCATTCTTCAATGGCTTCTCTATCTCTAACTAAAGTATCTTTCTTTCTTTTAGTAATAATCTTAGCTTTCCATTCTTCTCCTTCTGCTGCCAAAAGGAAATGCGGCATAACTTCTGTTTACCAATTCGGCGACTCTCTCGCTGATGCTGGAAATGCCATTCGTATCCCGAATGTCTCCCTGCTATTAAGCACCAGCAAACTTCCTTATGGCGAAACCTTTTTCAAAAAACCTACAGGCCGCGCCTCGGACGGCCGTATCATTAATGATTTCATTGTCTCTGCTCTTAATCTTCCTTTCCTAAATGCTTATTTGAACACAGGTACTTCTTTTCGCCAAGGCGCTAACTTCGCTGTCTCTGGTGCCACGGCATTAAATAACACTTTCTGGGCTACTCAGAATGTTAATTTACGTCCCTGGAACAAGTATCTTGATGCTCAATTAGATTGGTTCAAATCTCATCTGCAGTCCACCTGTGGCTCCAATTGTAGACAAAATCTCAAGAATTCTCTCGTTATATTGGGAGAATTCGGTGGAGTTGACTACTTCAACTGTTTTTTCTCAAACAAGCAAGAACCTGAGATCCGGAGATATGTTCCTCTTGTTATTGCTGAAATAACGAGAGGAATAAGAGATGTGATTAAACTAGGAGCAACTCGAATTTTGGTTCCAGGAGTTTACCCTTTCGGATGTTTGCCTGTTTACTTGACAAGTTTTGCTGTGGCTAATGCAACTGCATACAATCCATTGGGTTGCTTGAGAAATTTGAATGCTTTCTCTTCATACCACAATACTCAGCTGAAAATAGCTCTAAAAAACCTACAGTGCGAGTTCCCAAATGTTAGAATCGTTTACGGGGATTACTACGGAGCGCTTATGACTGTTCTTCGTCGGGCAACAAGATTTGGATTTAATCAGAACACATTGCTCACTGTGTGCTGTGGAGGCGGCGGCGGACGATACAATTATGGGATCCCATGTGGATCAGATGGTGCTACAACTTGTCCTAATCCGTCTCGATACGTCAATTGGGATGGTATTCATTTGACAGATGCAGCTCATCATCGTATGGCAAACATTATCGTCAATGACATACTTCCAAAGTTCGTGTATAATAACGTTGAAGATGCAGGTGTACTCATGTCTAGTTATTGACTTTCAAAGGTTTTTTTTTTTTTTTTCTTCTTACTTTTATCTTGCGTCGGGGATCGATCGAAAACAGCCTCTCCACATTCACAAAGTAGGGCTAAGGTTCGCGTATACTCTATCTCATCCCCATGCCCTACTTTGTAGGATTACAATGGGTTTGTTGTCATCATTGTTGTTGTTATTGTTGTTGTTTCACTTGGTTGTTTTGATTATGATGAGATCCATGTACCTTTTCTTTTTCACCAATAGGTGGAAAAGAAATTAAATAAATGAATGATTGTTGTTGCCCCCCAAAAAAAAGGTTAAACCCTTGTTATTCGAGTTAATTCTAACGTACAATCATTGAGCAGTAAAGTTTATTAACTTTTTTGTTACATTAAAATAACTGAATTAGGTATAAATTACTTGAAAATATTGCAAAATAAACTTTATCACCATTCTAAAAGTGAAGTCGCAAAATTATTTTAAAGTAACTAGACTTTACCTACTATAATAGTATAAAGTCACAAAATTATTTTTTATTACATTGAATCTTGAATTTCCCAACTTTGGAGAATCTTGGGGTTGAAAAATTAAAACCAAAACCTTGGATTTTGATTGTTATCACACATGAACAAGGAGTTATCACTTCTTATTGAGGGACTTAATTATTCCTCTTCTCTGCCTTTATCCATCATCAATTATTGTTGCAATTTATATAATTTTTTTTTTTTGTTATAAAAAGGACACATTTCTATATTTAGAAACAATTTAACTTTAAACTTTTTATTCTACTCACTTTAATTACCTTTAATGAGAAGTTTTTATAGTCACACAAATATTATGAGCCTAATAAGTTGTTGCCCCTAAACCTTTTAGCACCACATGTTTCCAACGTCTTTTTCTTCTTTATAAACTTAGTGTCAAATCAAACTACATTATCTAAATTGAAACGGAGTGAGTATTATTTTTTATCACTCTTTTTGTCTACAGAACAAGGCTTAGCCAGGGGGTGCGGGGTGTTCAAAACTCTTTCGCCGAAAAACTATATTGTATATATATAACTAATTTTTATTTATGTATATATAGTAAATGTTGAATCTCCTTAATATTTTCATGTATTCACTTTTTTATATTTTAAACTCACTTATTAAAAATTCTGGCTCCTTCATTGCGGTAAAGAATAGCAACATATTCGATTGTTTATTTGTATGTATTAATGGGATTTACTTTCAATTGGAAAGATAAGGGCCTACTGAAAAGGCTGGCTCTACTGCCACTCCTTTTTCAATCTGTACAAGTTTTTTTTAGTTTCTTCACACAATAAAACAAATGCATGGTAGCTAATATATACAACTTTGTTTAGTTGACAATGCGTTTCATTCAATATTTATAGTTTGCTACCTAAATTATTGTCTGTCCCAGGAAACCCCTGATATACTCCTTCATATAAACCCCCTCCCCGAGTCTTATTTTTACTAGTGTGTATAATATACTCTCTAAATAATTTTTAAAACCAGCCATGTGACAATTCACGTGGATATTTCATTACGTTAATCTTAAAAACAGGCTTAATTAATATATACTAATCTAATTACGTGAAAAAATAAAAAAAGAAATTTTGTTGCACAGTTCATCATTTACTCCTCTCAAAATATGGTATCTTTGCTCTCATCGGAGATGAGAAACACCTTCTCTAAGTAGCGATTCTCTTTAATCATGGTTTCTACCATCGATTTCTCTATCTATTGTTGCTGCTATTCGAAATCGGAATAAAATCTAGGGTTTTGTGTTTGTTTGTTGATATTTGTGATTTTTGTCGGTAAATAAAGATAGAGAAAAAGAAGAACAGAAACAAAGAAGACTAGTAAGTATTCAAATATTGAATTCGTTGTCCTAACTCTCTTCTTACCTTGTTATTAGTAATTTGTTTTGTTAAAAAAGATTTATGCCTTTTCCTTTTTGTTGGGGAATTTGTGCTCCTTCTTTCAAATAAATTTGGGTAAGAACGAAGGATGGATAAAATGAGAAAGATAAGAAATAAACTCAATAATAACAAGAGGAGAGAATTTCAAATGGATTAAGATGAAGAAATGGGAAAAAAAGGTGAAAAAATGGAGAAGAAAGGTGTAATATAAAGAAAAAGAGGAAAAAATATAAGTTTTAAAAAAGGGGCTAATTAGTTGTTAGTTGCTGTCAGGTGGGCTCATTTTAATGGTTATTGTCACCCTTCACGCGCTTTTAGGCGGTTTACTTCATACAATATGTCAGATAAGTGACGGGGGTTTTTATTATGAAGAGGGATATAGTTTAGAAGTTTTCGGGGACATGCTGACAAATATTATATAGTTTAAGCGGGTTTGAGGGTATTAACTTTTATTTTTGTAAGTTATTCTGATCACTTCAAGTTGGCACAATTAATTTACAAATCTTGTTCTTATTCTCACTGTTCCTTGTCATAAGAGAAAAATCCTATGAGATTCTCAAGACCCTGGCTTGCCAAGAACATTACTAGATGGAGGAGAACAATAGAATCACATTTAAGTCAATGTCTTTTTATGCATTACATTCATAAAAAAATTAAATATGTTGTCCAAAAACATTTAAAGAATCTTCTCCAATAAAAATGAATCATATGCATACATACATACACACATAGATTGAAAATTAATTAGTAGGTGTAGTAGGAAGATGTTAGAATTAATATTCTTTTAGTAATTATTTTCCACCTAGACCAAGGTAAAAAGGTGCACCAGTAGCAGGCAACCATTCTTTTCCTTGAAACCAAACAGCACCAGCAGTATATTTAGTTGCTTCCTGTTGGTTAAGTACCTTAAATTTCTTGAAGAGTTTGTTCCTTGCATTAGTAGCAGCACCAGGTCCTTTGTTAGCATATTCATAACATTCACATGTCTCATGGAAATGTTCTTTATCCCATATCATCCATCCTTCTGGTTTAATAAAACCACCAATTTCACTTTCCATTATTACATTCGTCGAGAACGCCTTCCATGGGCGTCCCAAGAAATTCTCGACTATTTTATCATCGATGAGTTCTTTTTCTGCGACGATTTTGCAATTTTGCAATGCTACTCCTGTTGGTTGTGACTGCACTTCTCTACCGTCTGCTGTGATTGTGTTCCATTTTTGACCTTCCCCTGGCTTTCTCAAAATGATGGTGGAATCTTGGATTACAGCCGTGCCTCTACCAAAGATGAAATCAATCGTGCCTGATATGACACAGTTGCGATAGAATTGACGTTTGCTTTGATAGTATAAGGTGTCTTGGTAGCCTTCAATGTTGCAGTCGAAAACTGCAGATTGATCACCTTGTATTCTGAGTGCCACGGCTTGTTGTCCTTTTGGACCAGCTGTGTTTCGGAAGGTAATTCCTTTGGCAACAAACCCTGGTGCATTAACACCTGCAAAATATTTATACAATTAGATCACTTATAAGAAAAATGTGAATTAATTAACGCGGTAAAAATACTGATGGTGTAAAAACCCTTTATATTCGCCGGTGTATATAACTTTATCTGTATGCATAATTGAATCTATGCATGGATTGTTTTCCGCTAAGGTAGTACTCCCTCTGTTCCATTTTTCATGTGTCGTTATCGCGTTTCCGTAATTTAGGACAATTTAATTTTAAACTGCTCATTTATCCTACATGATATGCATTTATAGCTACATAAATGTCATGTCATGTTTAAGAAACACAAATTTCAAAAACCTCTTGCAATAATGCAGGGTAAAGTTGCATTTTGTGGTCCGGCCCTTCCTCGAACCTCGCGCATATCGGGAGCTTAGTTCACCGGAATATCCTTTTCTTTTTTTCTTGCTTAAAATTCATGCGTCAAAAACGTCATATAAATTGAGACGAGAGAGTATACATGCATACCGACTGTAGCAGAATTTATGGTGGTGAATTTCAAGATTGCAACATTTTTATCTGAAGTTATGATTGTTTTCCCCGCGCCATCTCCAAAGATAAACACGTTCGGCGTCTTATCGACAAGGACCTGTTCGTTATAAACACCAGCCTTGACATATACTATGTATTTTCCTTGATGATTTTGAGGGTATGCTTTAATAGCATCAGAAACTGTTTTAAATTTCCCACTTCCATCTTTTGCAACTATTGCATGAGGAGTCGGGGTGTTAACCAAAAGCTCACGGTCAGCAACAGGAAACCACGTAGGGTAATTGTCATGACCAATTTGGTACTTTGTTTCAAGAAGTTTTCGGTTTAAAAGACCATTAGGAATTTTAAAGTCCGAGGATTGGAGAGCAGACGAAATCTTGGCTACAATGTCAATGGCATTGTTAGTCAATTGTGTGGAGTTGAGGAGGTATTTTTCAATGGCGGATTTGTATTGGGGTTTGTTAATGGAATCTATACACTCGCTCTGATAAGAGTAGACAGCACTGACATAAGTCAGAATATCGTAGACTTTGTCATTCAGGGACTTCATTTCGTTCTCGTTAACCACTTTAAGTGTGGATTCGAGTTCTTCAATTGCATCTTCCAATAATAATTTGCAATCTTCTATTGCCATGTGATTATAAGGATCATTTTCCTTATTGACATTAGTTTTTCCAGTTTCATGCAAAGATTTCTTGATCTCTTGTACGGTGTATTCAAAAGCAGCCATGATATAGTCTTTAATTGTTGCTGAATCGTTAGATGCAACTTTATCAAGACTTTGTACACATACATTTTTAAATGATGTAGGTTGACAAAACTCGTCAACTTTTTTCATTTGTACTTTGGTGCTTTTATCATCATCGTTATCTCCATTTTTGTGCACAACAACTACAACTCCTACAATTACACCTACTAAAAGAATCAAAGATACCAATGAAACCACTATTTTCCCTACCATCTTTGCTTATTTCCTTCTTTTTTTTTGTTTGGAAATCTTAAGTTTGTTTTTTTTTTTTGGGCACTTTTTTCCGATAAATTTCTTAAAGGAAAAAAGGGAAAGCTAAAGATGGTAGTGAAATTAATACGAAGGTTATTCCTCTCGTTGGTGTTTATAAATATAACATTGGAACCAAAGAGAGGATAAAGATGAATGAATTAACATGTTATAGGGAGCTTTTTATAGTGCTAAGAAGAGAGAGAGAATTAAACATTGTTGTTGACTTTAATTCTGCATGTCAAGTCGATGATTGAGCTAGAGATGTTTGAGGCATAACTTAAGATATACCTCTAATGTGGTTGTGGCCGATAATGAATGGGGCTTTTGCATCCGTACATATTTTTTATGCCGTGTTTTAACTTATATCCGTTTTATAAAAAAAATTGAATCCGTACCCGTTTTTGCGCATAACTTCAGCATGCAGGGCTGAAGTAGCAAAGGCAATCACGAAACTTCAGCATTCTAGTAGACGGGCCTGAAGTAGCTTACGAACTTTAGCTCTAGAGCTGAAGTTGTTGTCTTTGTAACTGGGGAACTAACTTCAGCTCTAGAGCTGAAGTTTTTGTCTTTGTAACTGGGGAACTTCAGCATACGGGACTGAAGTTCCCCAGTTATAAACACAAAAACTTCAGCATACGGGGCTGAAGTTCCCCCAGTTACACTGGGGAACTCAGCTCTAGAGCTGAAGTTTGTCTTTGTAACTGGGGCTGAAGTTCCCCAGTTATAAAGACAAAAACTTCAGCAGTTTTGTCTTTGTAATTGGGGAACTTCAGCATACGGGGTTAAAGTTCCCCAGTTATAAAGACAAAAACTTCAGCATAGAGCTCAAGTTTTATCTTTGTAACTGGGGAACTTCAGTCCCGTATGCTGAAGTTTTGTCTTTATAACTGGCGAACTTCAGCTTAACTGGTGAACTTCAGCTCAGCAAGGGAAAAGGAGCTGAAGTTATTTAAAAAGTGAATATAAGTTAAAAGATTTTTAAAAAGCGGGTACAGATTAAATGGGGGCCACCAAATAAGGTGTCCCGTGCAATTTTTACATAATGAATGTTTGTGTTGTTTGAGTTAGTTTGATTACATGTAAAATTTAATGGCTCTAGAATTTGATACGTGTTGTGTAGGTTCATTAAAAGGTAAAGAATTTTCTACTAAAATAAAATTTATTTTTAGTGTTCGAATCCGATACCTGTGGTTAAAGACGGAGAACTCTAATTAGATGGGACAAGGAAAATACTTAGAGGAGAATAGGTATGTATTGATTATAATTTTATAAGATAAGGAGAAACATTAAATTAGAGGGGAGAAGGAAAATAATTACCCTTGCATGCACAGAGTACTCTGAAAAAACATTGTTCTAAGGATCAAATTAAGGAAAAAAGAAATATTTCATCTTAATCGTTTTCAATATATATTAACCAAAACCAATAACAACAGTGCGAACAAAAGGCACCTTACTTCTTTTTTTTGTATATTCTCTGCTCTCAATATTCTCAAACAAAATTAGAAAAATATTATCATATTGCCACAACAAAATTATACATGAAGAAAGAATCAGGGATGTTGCTGGTAGTAATTCATGTATTGCCCTCGAAATTGTCTTTGATATTCATATGCTCATAAGTGTCATTCTAGTCAAGTCTCTATATCACAACCCTCATTCGCTGAAGCACACCATGAGAAAGGCTCCTTATTATATCATCGAATTGTCAGTTTGACAAATAATTATGACACTCGATATATATATATATATATAACTGTGAAAATAAAAGATGATGTGGCATGTTTTTTAGCCAAGGATCATATTTATCTTTTTTATTAAACTTTATACCTTTTTCCTTATTTTTGCATTTAAATTTTGTTAACAATTAAGCATGCCTTATTTATTTCTATCATCATTAATATACTATTCATCTCTTTTCCTAAAACTTTTTCTATTCTTTCTTCCGTTACAATTTTTCATCCACTTAAACATAATCATCATCGCTATTTATTTCTTTCCTTTAAATCTCCCTGTTTTCTTTGTATGCATTACTTCTTCTTGACTTCGGTGATTTGCCTGCAGATGGATCATCAAAGGTCGGAGAAAGAGATAGAATGCTGACTAGAGTAGGGGTAGAGGGGCTGTGTATATCTATTCTAATCGGGGTGATAGCTCGACTCGGCAAATGGGAGAAAGATCAAATCGCGTAAAATAGAAAAAAATTTGTTGTCCGGTTCATTAAGAAAGAGATTAAAAAGTTGATCCCGAAGATTCGCTTTTAAGTCTAAAACCATAAATAATTTATTAACCAACCCATCAAATAAGTGGAAGATTCATAAATAATCCCTTAATCGGCCCATCAAATAAGTGGAAGATTCATTAAACTGTGAAATGTTATCCTGCCATAATGTGATGTGCTTCCAATGCCAATAAAAAGTAACTCATACAATAGTATTTAACATCCAAAAAAACTGCCAAATAAAATGTGTCACATGCCGAAATATCACAAGTACCGCTTCGTCCTGGGTCATCGCATGAAAATCTATAACCGAAATCCTTTTTATCCGACAAACTTAAGCTACTTAGACTGATGCTGACAATCTCGAAGGAAGATATATGGACCTGAAGCAACTCGTCTTGATCTTTATTATATTAGGATGCGAGGAAAAGAAAAGAAGGTGATAAACAAGAAGAGGAAAGAAGAATATTAAAGAAGTCCCCATAAGTACTTCACTTATCCTTTCAATAGCCTTTCTTCCCCTCTTCCCTCAAAGCGCTCTCTTTCGTCCATGCGCATGGTTCGTTTTTTTCCAATAACTCAAAAATTCCAATGCCCGAGGAGTCTTCCAATAGAAGTATTTTGCTCTCCAGATATCCAATTTTATTCTTATATTATTTTGTAACTTTGTTTGCTTTATTTGATGAGATTATAGTTTTTGCAACGTTTTTATTCATGTTTGATTTCCTCATGCTTTCTTATTTTTACTGCCCTCCCTGTGAGTGAAAATGAAAATGGAGAACTAAGTACTATGGCTAGCCAGAAATTGGTAGAAAATATCAGGTATGTCACTATTTGTTTTTTTAAAATTTGTCAGTTTCATGGACCCCGTTCAAGAGTCATAACTATGCACCAATAAATCAACTTCTTTACCATTCTTCTACTCTGATTTTTTATTTTCACTTCTTACAAGTTTTTTTTCTTCATATAATCCTTGAAATTTATTGAAATAATTAAGAGTTTCAACAACACTTTATTTTTATCTTTCTTTTTTTTATTTACTTTTGATTGCTATACTGTAAGAAAATTACTACATGATTGAACATATGATCTGCAGATTGCTTGGATGAAAATTTTGTCAATGTATAATCTTTAGAGGAGAACTGGAACAACATCAAAACTGACTTTATAGTTTGTGGTAAATAATTCGATAATTCCTTTTGGATTTCTCCATGGGAAGGGAGAAGCAAAAAAGATTTTGTAATTGTGTAGTAACGTAAAAGAGTAATTACATGTACTATAACGACCCGACCGGTTATTTTGTTTTTTAGAATTCTGTTCCACTAAATAAGACTCCTCGTATGTGCTTCTATTATTTTATGACTTGCGGGGATGGTTAGTTCAAGATTTGAAATGGTTCGGGTTGAAATTGGAACACTTAGTTCCTTAAGTTGGCCTTAAAAGGGTAAGTTTGACTTCGGTCAACGTTTTGAGTAAACCACCTCGGCATCGGGATTTGGCGGTTCCAATAGGTTCGTATGATGATTTCGGAATTTGACATATGCTCGAATCGGATTTTGGATGACCCGGGAGCGTTTCGGCGCCTAATATCAAAAGTTGGTCATTTTTATCGAAATTCCCTTCTTAAAAGCTCTCAAATAGCCTAAGAGTGTAATGAATGACCCCCAAAACGCCTAAGTCTTGTTTTTAAAACTCACTGCCCAGCTGTCTCCTTCCTTGCAAACACGAAAGGGACCTCGCTTTCACGAAGGCAAACGGCTCTGACCTTTGGAGACAGAACATCGCGAACGCGACCAAGGCATCACGAACGCGGAGACTGGCTTGGCCTACCCTTCGCAAATGTAAGGGCTGCTCCGCGAACACGAAGAACAATCAGCGGCCCAAGCCTAGCCCAGACTCCTCTATGTGAACGCGAGTCGCCTCATGCGAACGCGAAGGTCACCGGTCTCAGACCTTCACGAACGCGGACTAGCTATTGCGAACGCATAGCACAAAATCCCCCATCCCCAATTCTTTCTACGTGAATGCGAGAGTCCTTCCCCGTCAAACCAGAACTGGAATTTTCTGGTTCTTCAAACTTTTCTCCGAGGGGTCCGAAACTCACCCGAGCCACTCGAAACCCCGTCCAAAGGCACCAACAAGTCTCATAAATATGATGCGGACCTGCTCGAGCTCTCGAAACGCAAAAATCAATAATGGAACTAAGAATTGCACCCCAAAACCAAATTAAATCAAAATATGAACTTAAAGTTTTCCTAATTGCTCCGAATGTGCCGAATCATACTTAGACTACTCGGAATGACACCAAATTTTGTGTGCAAGTCTTAAATCACCATACAGAACTATTCTTGATCTTGGAATTCCATTCGGGCCTCGATATCACCAAAACCTACTCCAAACCAAATTTAAATAACTTCATAATCCTTCAAGAACCAACTTTTGATATTAGGCGCCGAAACACTCCCGGGTCATCCAAAACCCGAATCGAACATACGTCCAAGTTTGAAATCATCATACGAATCTATTAAAATCGTCAAATCCCGATTCCGAGGTCGTTTATTCAAAATGTTGACCGAAGTCAAACTTAGCCTTTTAAGGCCAACTTAAGGAACCAAGTGTTCCGATTTCAACCCGAACCCTTCCAAATCTCAAACTAACCATCCCCGCAAGTCATAAAATAGTAAAAGCACATATGAGGAGTATTATTTAGGGAATGGGGCTCTAGAAATCAATACGACCGGTCAGGTCGTTACATTCTCCACTTCTTAAACAAACGTTCGTCCTCGAACGGGTCTAGAATCATACCTGGTGTGCTGAATAAGTGTGGGTATATTCTCCGCATGTCCTCCTCGTACTCCCAAGTCGCCTCCTCTACTGGTTGTCCCCTCCACTGGATCTTTACCGCGGAAATCCTCTTGGATGTCAACCGGCAATCCTGCCTATAAACAATGGAAATTGGCTCCTCTTCATAACCCAAACTCTCATCTAACTGAATCGTCCTGAAGTCCAACACATATGAAAAGTCGGCGTGGTACCTCCGGAGCATAAACACGTGAAAGACTGGATGAACTCCCGATAAGTTGGGAGGCAAAGCGAGCTCATAAGCAACCTCTCCAACTCGTCTCAACACCTCAAATGGGCCTATAAACCTTGGGCTCAACTTGCCTTTCTTCCCAAACCTCATGATTCCCTTCATCGGTGATACTTTCAAGAGAACATTCTCGCCCACCATAAATGATAAGTCATGCGCCTTCTGATCTGCGTAACTCTTCTATCGGGAATGTGTTGTGCGAAGCCGCTCCTGAATCAACTTTACCTTTCCAAGGCATCCTTTACCAAATCAGTACCATACAACCTAGCCTCGTTGGGCTCAAACCACCCAATGGGAGAACGACACCGCTGACCATATAAAGCCTCGAGGAGCCATCTCGATGCTAGACTGGTAACTGTTGTTGTAAGCAAACTCGGCCAAAGCCAAGAATCGATCTCATTGCCCTCCAAAGTCAATTACACATCCTCTGAGCATGTCCTCCAATATTTGAACTGTCCACTCCGACTGCCCGTCGGTCTAGGATGAAATGCGTGCTAAGCTCTACACGGGTCCCTAACTCACTCTGGACGGATCTCCAGAAATGAGAAGTAAACTGAGGACCTCTGTCTGATATGATGGAAACAGGAACACCATGCAGCCGAACTATCTCCTGAATATAAATCTGGGCTAATCTCTCCGAGGTATACATAGTCATCACAGGAATGAAGTGTACTGACTCGGTCAATCTATCTACAATGACCCAAGTTGCATCAAACTTTCGCAAAGTCCACGACAACCCAACTACGAAGTCCATGGTGATGTGCTCCCACTTCCACTCAGGTATAGTCATCTGCTGAAGTAGGCCTCCTGGCCTCTGGTGCTCATATTTAACCTGTTGGAAATTTAGGCATCTTGCTACATACTCAACTATGTCTTTCTTCATCTGCCGCCACTAGTAATGTTTCTTCAGGTCGCGATACACCTCCGTACTACCTGGGTGAATGGAATATCGAGAACTATGTGCCTCCTCTAGGATCCTCTCCCGAAGGCCATTGACATTAGGAACACATAGACGACCCTGGAGTGGCAGAACACCATCATCGCCAATAGAAACCTCCTTGGCACTACCCTGTAGTACCATCTCCTTGAGAACCATTAAGTGCAGATCATCAAATTGTTGAGCCTTGATCTGCTTCAATAGTGAGGACTGGGCAACGATGCAAGCAAGAACTCGGCTGGGCTCTGAAATATCCAACCTCACAAGTCTATTAGCCAAGGACTGAATGTCCAAGGCTAGTGTACTCTCCTTTGCTGAAATGAATGCCAAGCTACCCATACTCTCTGCTTTCCTGCTCAAGGCATCCGCGACTACATTCTCCTTGCCCAGGTGATAAAGAATGGTGATGCCATAATCCTTCAGTAACTCAAGTCATCTACGCTGCCTCAAATTGAGATCCATTTGCTTGAACAAATGCTGCAAACTGTGATGATCAATGTAAACCTCACAAGACACCTCATATAGAAAATGCCTCCAGATCTTAAGAGCATGAACAATCGCGGCCAACTCCAAATCATGCACATGATAATTCTTCTCATGGGGCTTCAGCTGACGTGAAGCATATGCAATAACTCGCCCCTCCTACATAAATACACAACCCAAGCCAACCTGTGAAACGTCGTAATACAGAGTATACATCCTCGAACCGGATGGCCACACAAGGACGGGTGTTGTGGTCAAAGTCGTCTTGAGCTTCTGGAAGCTCGCCTCACAATCATCGGACCAACTAAACTGAGCACCATTCTGGGTCAATCTAGTCAAAGGTGCTGCAATAGATGAGAATCTCTCCACGAATCGGCGATAATAACCTGCTAACCCAAAGAGGCTCCTGATATCTATCGCCGAAGTAGGACGAGGCCAACTCTGAACCGCCTCAATCTTCTTGAGATCCACCTTAATTCCCTCGCCTAATACCACATGCCCCAAGAATTCCACAGAATCTAACCAAAACTCACACTTAGAGAACTTAGCATATAGCTTATGTTCCCATAAAGTCTGAAGCACTATCCTCAAATGATGCTCGTGCTCCTCCATGCTACGTGAGTAAATCAAAATGCCATCAATGAAGACAATAACAAACGAATCAATATAAGGCATGAACACCCTGTTCATCAAATCCTTAAACATCGTTGGGGCATTAGTCAAGTCGAAGGACATCATTAGAAACTCATAATGGCCAAATTTAGTACGGAGAGAAGTCTTCGAAACATCTTAGTCCCAAATCTTCAACTGATGATACTATATCGGTAATAAAAAGAGTTTCACACGTAAGCCAGCTTTTGACAACTCAGCTAGTCACGTAGACACAAGAAAATGCGACAGCTGGATGTGACTCCTTGAAGAGATACGATGCAAAGAGGCACGGTTCAGTAAACCCACGAACTTATCAGCCACGGGAAACTCAACTTGATTAAAACGGGAGAGAGGCACGGTCAGAATGAATCCAGACAAAGCTACGAGCAGATTCAGGGACCCACAATTGATTACTCGAACGTTATGTAACTGAACCCCAATTACTGTTATCCTTTGTAACGTCTCATTAATGTCATAATTAGTCATTAATGATTAAACATAGCAAGAACCGGTACGTTATAAGAATCTCCTATATAAGGGAGGGGAATACAGCTTGTAAAGGCATCTGATTCTCGAATACAATCAACATTGATCTTTTATTTCTGCAATATTGTTTATTATTCGTTTTTCCTATTATCTTGGTTATCAGTAACCCGTATTCATATTAAAAATAAGCTTTAGTCAAAGGGTCTAATTCTTTGGTTAAAAGAATACCCCGATCTCAAGTCAATCTTAGAAAATAACCTAGCACCCTGCAATTGGTCAAAAAAATCATCAATACACAGCAACGGATACTTGTTCTTAATGGTGACTTTGTTCAACTGGCAGTAATAAATACATCCGCATAGCCCCATCTTTCTTCTTCACAAATAATACTGGTGCACTCCAAGGTGATACACTCGACCTGACGAACCCCTTTGCTAGAAACTCGTCAAATTATTCCTTCAACTCCTTCAATTCTTTCGGATCCATACAGTGGGATAGATATAGGCTGGGTACCTGGAGCCAAGTGAATATAGAAATTGATATCACGATCTGGTGGCATGCCTGGAAGATCATAAGGAAACACATCGGAGAACTCCTGAACTACTGATACTGAATCAATCTCCTGAGACTCCGTCGTAGTATCCCGAACAAAAGCTAGATAAGCCAAACAACCCTTCTCGACCATTTGTCGAGCCTTCAGAAAAAAGATGACCCGACTAGATGTACTGACAGATAAACCCTTCCACTCCAACCTCGGAAACTCTGGCATAGCTAAGGTAACAGTCTTGGCATGGAAATCAAGGATGGAGTGATATGGGGATAGCTAGTCCATGCCCAGGATGACCTCAAAGTCGGTCATATCAAGCAACAAAAGATCCACTCTAGTCTCATATCCACAGATTGTAACCATACAGGACCGGTAGATACGATCCACAATAACAGAATCTCCCACAAGAGTGGACACATATACAAGATTACCCAAGGACTCACGAGGAATATCCAGAAAATGAGCAAACAGGGATGACACATATAAATAGGTAGATATTGTATCAAATAATACTGAAGCATCCCTACCGAAGACAAAGATAATACCTGTGATCACGACATCTGAGGCCACTGCATCTGGTCTGGCCGAAAAAGCATAAAATCTGGCTGGAGCGCCACCTGTTTGGCCTCCGCCTGCCTGACCTCCACTTCTGGTATGGCCTCTACCCAGCTGCCCTCCGCCTCTGGCCGGTCGGACGGCTGGTGCAACTACTGGAGCTGAAATCATGGGCTGCTGGCCCTGCTGCACTACCGTGCCCCGAATCCCGGGGCAAAATCTCAGCACTTGACTAAGATCACCGCACTCAAAACAACCTCTCGGCGTGGTGATCTGCTGCCCTGAGGTCTGACCCTGGTAGCCTGAATATCCACTGGAAGAACCCTGAATGGCTAGTGGGCGGTATGAACTCTCTGGCATGGAACTGAAATACGCAATGGAAGAACTCTGATGGCCTGAGTACCCACTGGGAGAACTCAGAATAGCAAGAGGATGATAAGAACTCTCCGGCATAGCTGAAATAGGGTCGCGCTGGAGCACCCTGTGGAGGCGGCGGTGCTGGATATGGGGACCTACTAGGCTGGCCCCTCCTGAACTCACCTCTGCCCCCAGCTGGGGCACCTCTGAACTCCCCGGAGTAACGGACCCTCTTGTCCTACTGCATCTTCTCTCTACCCCTCTAACGATATCCCCCAATCTTCTAAGCAATCTCCACTACTAGCTGGTAGGAAGTCCCTATCTCCACATCTCGGGCCATACTAGCCTGAATACCTGAGCGCAACCCCGCAACAAACCTCTACACCCGCTCCGCCTCAGTAGGGAGTCTCATGAGTGCATGGCGAGACAGCTCAGAGAACCTTGCCTCATAATCAGTCACAGACATCTGACCCTGCAGGAACTGCAACTCTTCCCTCTGAGAAGGTGGAATATACTGGTCCAAGAATAGTCGTGTGAATTGGTCCCAAGTCATGGGAGGAGAATATGCTTGTCTACCAAGAAGATAAGACTGCCACCACTTACGTGCTCTTCCCTCCAACTGAAAGGTAGTGAAATCCACCCGTGAGACTCCAATATGCTCATGTTGTGTAGTATGTCCCTGCACCTATCAATGAAATCCTGGGGGTCCTCATTTCGCTCACCCCCGAAGACAGGAGGGTGAAGTATGGTCCATCTATCCAGCAGCTTCTGCGACTCGCTGGTCACAGCTGGTCTAGGCTCAGGTACAGCTGCTGCAACTGGCTGGGCTCGGCCCACGGGTAGTGTGCCCGGGGTGTGATATATAGCGGTTGCATGCCCAAGAGCCTGAGGAGTAGGGGTCCGTACTCCCCCTCCCGCTTGAGATGCGTTTGGGTCTGCTGGAAATAAACCAGCCTGGATCATAGAATCCTTGAATCGTAGCATACGACCCATGACCTCCTAGAAGCTCGGTGTTGTCATGAAATCGGCCGGAGCTGGCTCTACTGCGGGCACCTCGCCCTACTCTTCTATAATGGGATCCTTCACTGGATCCGCTGGTGGTGCAACTGGGGCAACTGTGGTACATCCTCCTCCCCTACCTCAGGTCGGTACCCTCCGTCGGCCTCTGCCTCGACCTCTAGCAACATGGGGAGTAGCTCCTCCTGGGTTGAGAACGTCTATTGCGCGCGTTCTCACCATCTGTGAGAGATTAAGAGGAAGTAACTTATTACACCATCAACTGCACGATAAGAGATGAATAAAGAGTAGTTTCCTAAGACCATATAGCCTCCCGAAGATAAGTACATACGTCTCCGCACTGATCCGCAAGACTCTATTAGGCTTGCCCATAACTTGTGAGACCAACGTGAACCTAGTGATCTGATACCATGTTGTCACGACCCAATTCCATATCAGGCTGTGATGGCGTCCAACACTATTTCTAAACAAGCCAATAATGAATAACCTAATGATTTCCCATTTTAACGAGTTTCCCATGTAGTAATTTTCCTTAATTTAAAATATTTAATGAGAACATATTTGAGTTAATAAATGAAAGCAGCTATAAGTATTTATAACCATAGGAACAAAAACCAAAATCACAAGTCTACTAATGTGTGCCAAGATCTAGTATCACAAGTATGTGAGCAACTAGTAGAATATACAAAGATGTCTACCCTACTGTCTGAAATAGAATAGACAGAAACAAAACAAAAGAGAGACTCTGGCATGCTACTAAACGGCTCAGAAGGGCAGCTCACTGTGTAATCTCGAACCAGTATCAAGTATGCGCGCCAGACGGATATCCAGATGCACCTACCTCAGATTCTGTACAGTTAAGTGCAGAAGTATAGCGTGAGTACATAAAATAATATGTACCCAGTAAGTATCCAGTCTAACCTCGAAGAAGTAGTGACGAGGGGTCGACTTTGATACTTACCAAGGCTAATGATAATAAGTCAAAATTATAACTAACCATGGATTACAAGAAATATACTAAAACTCAACAACAAGAGATGATAAATATATTTTTCCACAATTATCAAATCCCAAAATTTATCTTTCATCAAATATTGATGCAATATCAGTTATGAAAAATCCCAAGAGTTATCATGCACAAATAATGCTGAGGTCGTACGGCCCGAACCAACATAATAATATTTAAAATGTGCACTGCCGAGGGTCGAACGGCACGAACCATAGATGCATCTATCTGCTACCGAGGCGTTCGGCCCGCTCTACTAATAAAAAACACTTTAAAGAAACATAAGTTTTTCAATAACAGTCAAGTGTTCTATTCATAACTTCAAATAAGTGAAACTTATCCCTTTGGGATTCCTTTATAATTTTTAGAAATATGATTTAAGCAATCCAATTAACAAGTAAGGGCACAATCATTTCAAGTATAGCATGATATGGGTCTTAGATTACCCGGACTATAGCATAATTAGTATCTATGCACGCACTTCGTCACTTCGTACGTATGTAGCCCCCCACAAATAGACACACATACTAGTTAATTCACGTATGGGGTAATTTCACTCTTACAAGGTTAGAAAGGAGACTTACCTCGTCTCAAGGCCTACTTTCCAGTCCAAGGTCGTGCTCAAATCTCCAAATTTGGTGCCAAACGACTTGAAACTAGTTAAATATTATATAAATTAATCAATTTATGCTCAAAAGTTCATATCCAAACTATTAAAGTGATTAACCAACTCTAAATGCGAGATTCTTAAAATTTACCCCTGGTCCCACGTGCCCGGATTCCAAATTTTTTTGAAGAAAGTTGTTACCCATAACCTTAGGAACATAAATATATGATTTTTACTAAGTTCCATAACCACCCATTTTTATCAAAATCTAGGTTTTTCATCTAAACCCATGATTTCTAAAAAACTTCATGTTAAAATCCACCCATAATCTATATATTAAGCTCAAATTAGGTAGGAATTACTTACCTTACAAAGCTAGGTCGAAATCCCCTCCTTAAAAGCTCTCAAATCGCCCAAGAATGTAATAAGTGACCCCCAAAACACCTAAGTCCCGTTTTTAAAAGTCAATGCCTAGCTGTCTCCTTCTTCGCGAAGGAGGAAGGGGCCTTAAGGTTCACAAAGGCAAACGGCTCTGGACCCTGGAGATAACACATCGTGAACGCGACCAAGGCATCACGAACGTGGAGACTGGCTTGGCCTCCCTTTGCGGACGTGAGGGCTGCTCCGCGAACGCGAAGAACAATCAGCGGCACAAGCCCAGCCCAGACTCCTCTATGTGAACGCGAAAGTCACCGGTCCCAGATCTTCGCGAACGCGGACTAGCTATCACGAACGCATAGCACAGAATCCCCCTGATCACGCTCAACTATGTCTTATAAAAAGACTACACGAGCGTTGCAAATATAATCTGGGGTATTAAGCCCAGAGTCGATCCCACAGGGAGTTAACGTATCAAGCAAGCTGTCAGAATACTAAATTGTCACTTGGTGTTGTTTAAACTACTACAACTGAATGAAAATATTAAAACAAAAGATTAACTACAATAAGGTGTAAGCAATTGTAATAAAGGTCTAAAGTTATGGTTTCCCCCGTCGGTGAACTTCCTTCTCGGATACTTCTTATAGTTTGATTAGTTGTCTCTATCAATCATGAACACTCTATCTACCATAAATCTCTCTCAAGTAATTATGATAATTTACTAGACGCACTCTCTCAAGTTACGCTAGCTAGATTGCATTACAGTTCACTTTAGATTGCACCCGAGGTATCGTTATCTCTAATCCAACCTCTAAACCCTCGGTTATGACTTTCGTCTATACTCTGGGAGTGGTGTTGTTCAAACAACTACCTAAATATGCACTCTCTCTCAAGTAGATACATAATAAATAGGAACAACTAATTGATGGTCATTCAATTAACTACAACAAGAACGTAGTTGAACAAATAGAGATTAATCAACCAATCAGAGCTATATTAATAACACAATAAGTTCATCCCTCAACGGGTTCCACCAAAACCCTAGATTAAAGAAATTAGCTAAACATGTTCATAAGAATCAAATCCAAAATAACTTGCATAATTAAACTACAAAATAATTAATACAACTGTACAAATCGATGTTTTTTTTCTCTTCAATGGATTCCTCTCTTCGAATCCCCCTTCAAGTTGTGTTTTGGGGTCTATTTATATGTTTAGGACAAACCCTAAACGTGTAGGAGACTTCTATTCCAACCGGGAAACACTTAAACTCTTCAAAACTTGGAATTGACCAGACCTCGGGACCCAGACGTTTGGGCTCAAACGCCCCCTTAAAGCCAGGGCAGGCTTGGCGTTAGGGCCCAAACGCCCCCCCAAAGCCAAGGTCAGCCTGGTTTTAGGGGCCAAACGCCCCACTAACGTCAGGGACAGCCTGGCTTTAGGGGCCAAACGCCCGGCTAACGCCCGGGTGTTTCCTTTTCGACTCTTAAGCGTATTTTT